>QJPP01003966.1:0-110294 GCA_003996215.1 Jaltomata sinuosa | reverse complement strand
AAAATAGAGTGTATCTCTATTGAATTTGCTGGGGGTCTGAAACCGACAAGGTCTCTAAGAATAGCAATTTGAAACACTAAAAGCTCAATAGTAGTTAAGCAACTCAAGGCCGACAAGGCTATTATCATAGTAGATAGCTAATAACAAGGCCGACAAGGCCATACCCAACACTGATATACATATACACGTCTACAAGCCTCTAGGAGTAAGTAAAATATCTCATATCCAGGACAGTGCCCTGGACTACCCATAAGTTGTACATATACATAACCTGGCCAAAATATAAGCTAGACCTCTGACTCGTCAGCTCCAGGAAGAATGGAGCTTACCAAAATGGCTGAACTTTGCAACTCCTACTGAAGAGATCTGTCTGGATATCTGTCTGGACCTGCAGGCATGTATGCAGTGCCCCCAGGCAATGGGGACGTCAGTACGACAATAATGTACTGGCATGTAAGGTAGAAACATCAAAGCAAGTCGCAAGTAGTAAATCCGAACAAGATATAATATGAAACTTGTAAACTGTAATTGGTAAGACTCGTTAAGCTCTTTCTCTTTTATTCTTTTTAGAACACAACACATGCATTAACTCACGCTGCAACTCACTCTTTATAACCCACACTGAACCACAATGGCGCCTCGGCGCACCCTATATTTAATAGCCTCAATATGGCAGTAGCGCCTCGGCGCACACTATGTATATAATGGCCTCAATATGGCAGTAGCACCTCGGTGCACACTATGTGTATAATGGCCTCAATATGGCAGTAGCACCTTGGTGCACACTATGTATATAATAGCCTCAATATGGAAGTAGCACCTCGGTGCACACTAACACGCAAACCATGCATAATAAGTGTATTACTAGATTGACCTTCCAAGCTATTCTTGTTATTTATGAAGGTTCATTTAGATAACTTCTTTAGCCTTGGCTTACTAGGTGTTGGACTCAACATACCAAATACATATAAATGGGGATTTGACTTTCTAACTTTCCTTGTATACTTTCTAAAGCTTGATTAGAGATCACAATACAAAGAAGAAACTTGACAAAAGGATAACTTACATTTCGTGCAAAAAGAATCAGATTTTTATAAGAAGGCGACTTGAATCACCATAATGTATAAATTAGTTCCTTAAGACTTTTTGAGTTACCAAATCAGCTCTCTTACAACAAAATACTCAAATTCCTTCTTTCGGAGATTTAGAGTTCTATTTCTAGATTCATGCCGATAAGGAATTAAAGAAGCCTTAACATACCTCGTTCTTTCCGAAGATTGCGCTTACCACAACTTGGACTTTCCTTTATTAAGTTAATCTACAACACAAGGGTATAATGAAGCTAATATTAGCTCTTAAACCTGCTGCAACATTCCCAAAACAGTAGCTAAACATTTCCCGGGCAGATTTACGTATTTTGCCTTAATTAAAGGTGTATCATCACACCTTTCTCCCCTATCCAATACACATCACACACACACCAACCTACTGCCTCCAATAATACAAAACACATCAAACATCCCCTACACAACTCAGCATGCCGAAATACAATAGCAACACATTGAACCCACGGCTTCCGATCGCCGTCCCGTGAGTTCTTAACAACAATTCAACAACAATTGTTCATCCGACCTTCAATCCAAAAATATTATTATGGGCAGAGTACTTACCACACTTGAAGGTGTGTTTTTATCCTCTTTTTATTGATGCTTTAAAAGCTTAAGTACCCCTACACATACACCAACAAGAGAAGAAGAAATCTCTTAATTGTTACACAATTTCCATGTGTTAAATCATAAGAAAGGGGCTGCCATAGTTCATGTCTTTCTTACCATAGGATATCCTAGCTATATGTAGTATATTAATACCAAGATAACAAGTTGATTAACTCACCTTAAGCTTGAATTAATCTTGGTCTTCTTAGAACCCTAAAGGGAGAGAAGGGCTGCCAAAAAGGAAATGAGATAAGAGAGAATTTTCCAGCTTTTTGTGATCAACATTGATCAGCAAATGGCCTATATAAAGGGACCTTTTTGGCCGACTTTTTTTGAGTATATTTGGGCCAAAATGGGTCAAGAAACTTGGGCCAAAATTACCCTTTGCTTGGGCCTTAAAAGGGTTAAGTTTTGGGGCTGATTTTGGGCTTCTCTTGGGTCAAAATGTGGTCAATATTGGTGGCTAACTTTTGTAGTTGTTTGGGCCAGATTTGGTTGTGCTTTGATGGGCCAACTTTAAGCTTTATTTGGGCTACCATTAGGTCTAATAATCCATGGTGTTGCTGCCCGTAATCGGCCCTCGGAACTTAGTTCGGTAGCGTACGTAGGTGATGCACCTACTTGTCACCTAAGAGCTTAGATAAGTCGAGCAAGTACCTCACTTGTTTTATATCATTTTCAAAACCCTCCTCCTTATAACTTAACTTAACACTTATATACATTTGACCATTTCAAATTCTAGGCCAAAGTACCCCTTCACAATCTCGAGCTCAAATACCTTCGTCGATATTTACTTAGTCACATAGGTTTTGAAAGGTACGGGGTGTTATAATGCGGGCGCCTACTCTAATCATCTAGATAGACGAACCCTTACCACCCGTCCAACAGGTAACTTGCAGAATTAAAGTAAAACATCAAATTAATCCATCTTTCTACATAACTAAAATCCTGTTCAGAAATAGGCTACATAAGAAATTGCGGAAAATCTTTACAACATGTTAAAAAAAATACCCTCCCCTAGGATCTAGTCTAAACAGATACAAGAGCTACTACAAGATGACACAAAGAGATAAAAGACCCAACTTCCGCCATGGAAAATAAGGACAGAAGTTGCTGTAGATCTCATCGCCACGAACCTATGAAACATCACCAACCTACAACCAGACTATACCAAAGGGTATAGCAAGAGTAGAGTCAGTACAACCACACGTACTGGTAGGCATCATCGGTCGACCCGAATCCACTCCTACCATCATATAAGAAAACCAGGAAATACATGACCGAAATTAAATAACTTGGTTTCCACCCCCATGTTCTTTCGTTGCCAACTCCCTCATTCTCAAGGATTCCAAGTCACACTAACCTTAGACTTCCTAAGCCTTACCCTATCCCTGACTTCCCAAGTTACCTTACCCTTCGCAGATGTCCATGTCCATACCTGGACTACCCTTCCCTTACCTAAGTTCACTGTTCTAACTGTCCTTCCGAATTAGCCCGGCTAACTGCCCAACTCAACCACTTATACTCATAACATTGCTCACCAGGGTCCAACCCTTCACGAATCTCTAGTAAACCTTCTAATAAATATGCAATAGCCAGGACCACAACCCCAGACTCTCAGTCTATCCACCACATGTAATCCACCCAACAACCCTTGCAACGTTTAATGAAAACCCTATAGTTACCTCTAATCCCCTTATTGTACATGACCCGGACCCTCCAAGGATCCCCTTAACCACACCCAAGTGCCCAAACTGCTACCCCGGTCTACACCAAGATCAACCCTTAGCTCAGCAATCACAATTAACCCCTGACCGCCCTTAGTACCTTTATTGACAACAACTCCTGAACTTAAGCCTCTTCCACATAGTCCAGACCCACCCCGGGATTCCCATTCTAGACTATACACATGTACCTTGAAATCAACCCGGCCTAAACCAAGACCAACACAATATCGATGAATAACCCAGCCTAAACCAAGACCAATCACAATAGTTAAACAGAAATTTCCGGCCACTCAAGGACTACCAAACAATAGCACCTTTCAAATAAATAACCCGGTCCACTCACAGAACCAATATCAAGTATCACATTCAGTAAAATAACCCGGTCCACAAACGGAACTAATATCAGCCAATGCAATACAATAATTAATGAACCAATGCAAGATACAATAAGTAAACCCATACCAAGCGTGGTACCCATGCCAAACAAGTGTTATACCCATACCAGGTGTGGTAATCGTGCCAACCATATGTTATAACCGTACCAGATGTGGTACCCAAGCCAACCGAATGTCAACAAACCACAATCAATATATGAACACACACAACTTGTAAAACCAATAAGTAAAACTGTTCAATCACAGACTGTAAATAGGAACCTAGACATTCCACACAATTTCCCTAAGCAATGTAATGCATACAATCACTTAGACATGAGTACATGAATATACATATTCATAGAAAATCATAAGTCATCACCTACCCCTTTTCGGGTACAACTACAAACCATCAATTCCCGTCCAAAGACTATTTCCCGGTTCACCCTTTTTATTTTAACATGTAACTAGCGATTTCCCTTTTTAGATAAACACACAAGCATGTGACACACTTCCATTTTCTAACCTTAGCCAGACCGTCGCTAAGCCTCTAGCAATAAACATTCCTGAACCCTACCTAGGAGCTTCCTGTTCCCATTTCCCGTGCTCCCAAGCACTTCCTCGGTTCCCTGAACCTTTCCAACATGCTAGTCCCTCAACCCATCATTTTATCACGTCAATATGAATAAATTGAAAACATAATAACATTCACAAGACCAGCCATTCCGTACATCCTAGAAACAACACAACCAATCCTGAATCCGTCAGACTCCGTACCTGGAGGCCTAAAACATGGATTCTCCGTTTCTACTATACAACAAGTACATAAAGTAAACAGATCTAACTAATCATGAAAACCTAGCCTACCTGGATGCCAGCAGCTGTAATGATGCATTTCCCTCTCCGTGGTTGCATTCCCGGCTGACCCGTGATCCTGGAATCTGCTGTCCCGCGTCCCTTCAGCCATGACCTCTTCTCCTCATGATTTTCCAGCCTTGGAGCAGCATGGGAGGGTTTTTGGAGGAACCCTCATACGTTTCCCAACTGAGGAGAAGAGACATTTTAATAAAATCCCATCACAGGTTCTGTCTCCCGTAACCCCGCTATAGCGGTCCGCCTTACCGTAGTAGCGATGCCGCTATAGCGGAATAATTACCGCTATAGTAGGGTGATGTCAGCCCGGTGGAAATCAAAAAAAATTCATGACGTCACCCTATTTATTCCGAACGTATTTTTAACCATTTTCCTCAAATTTATGAAATCGGGAAAAATTGACATAATGACGGACCCGGTCGTTACACATACGGGTCATGGCTAATTGGGTAGAAATAATACCCTTTTAGCATATGTCTATACATTTACATTTATTGCGCTGATATTGTGAGACGAGACTGAGGTTATTGAGTTGTGCATGAGCGAGATGGGTAGTCCTTGAAATGATCCTTGATATAGGTGAGATGCAGAGACTATAGGTCTGAGAGATTGATTGGACATGAGATCCAATGTCCCCAAAGAGGGAATGAATGACATGCCTCCAATATGTCTATTATCTCTGTCTCAGGCACACATCTACGAATCATGGTATCAACACATACACAAAGCAGGATTGTCTCCTCTCAGAAGAACTTCTTAACATCTGACATAAACATTCTTCGCTGATGGACAGACAAATTGGGAGGCACCATATCACTCACTAAATAGTTAGCAAAGTCTGCAAACCATGGAATCAAATCTTGGGATGCAGCCAACACTTGCTCATCTAGGAAGGTATCATCAATTTTGAGCTCATCCTTCAGCTTCAACGTTGCCTCTTCCTCCAATCTAGACAAGTGGTCAACTACCTGATTCTAAGTCCCTTTCCGGTCTTTTACTTCAAAGTCAAATTCTTGCAACATAAGTACCTACCGAATAAATCTAGCCTTTGCATCCTTCTTTTCCATAAGTACCTAAGAGCTGTAATTTTAGTGTGCACAATCACCTTGGTGCTAAGCAAATAACATCTGAACTTATCAAACGTAAAGACCACAACAAGCAACTCTTGTTCTATCACAATATAGTTTTTTGGGCAGCATTAAGTGATCTTCTAGCGTAGTATATCGGATGGAGAATCTTTTCACATCTCTTGCCTAAGACTGCTCCTAGCGTCACTCCACTAGTATCACACATAACCTCGAACGACAGGGACCAGTCAGGCATAACAATAATGGGTATAGAGATCAACTTTTACTTGAGGCATTCAAATGCCTTCAGACACGCATCACCAAAAACAAACTTCACATCCTTCTCCAACAACTTGCACAAGGCATGTGCAATTTTAGAGAACTTCTTTATGAACTTGCGAGAAAAACCAGCATGCCCCAAAAAGCTTCGAATACCCTTTACAGAAACTGGAGGAGGCAATTTTTTAATCACCTCAATATTTGCTTTGTCAACCTCAATACCCTTCTTGGAGATCCGGTGGACAAGCACTATATCTTCTTTAACCATGAAATGAAACTTCTCCCAATTCAGCACCAAGTTGTATTCTTCATATCTCTTCAGCACACAACTCAAATGGGCTAAACACTCATTAAAGGAGTCACTTACCACAAAAAGTCAACCATGAACACCTCAATAGTGTCCTCTACCATGTTTGAGAAAATCAGCATCATACATTGTTGAAAGTTCACTGGCGTATTATATAACCTGAATGGCATTCAGCTAAATGCGAACGTCCCATATAGGCAGGTGAAAGTGGTTTTCTCTTGGTCTTCAGGAGCAACCAAAATCTAATTGTATCCTAAATAACCATTAAGAAAATAATATCATCCTCTACCAGCAAGACGGTCTAATATTTGATCCATAAATGGCATTGGAAAATGATCTTTCTTGATCTAAACATTCAGCTTCCTATTGTCCATGATACACACCAGCCTGTGATTGGTCTTATCAAAATCAATTCATTCTTAGAATTTGGAACCACAGTCATTCTACCCTTCTTTGGCATATATTAAACTAGGCTCACCCACTTGCTATTGGCAGTAGGACAAACCACACCTGCATCTAGCCACTAAATGATTTCCTTCTTGATTACTACTTGCATAGGCTAATTCAACCTAACCTGATGCTCAATACTAGGAATACAATTTGGCTCAAGTTGGATGTGGTGCATGCATATGCCTGGAAGAATACCAATGATGTCAGCAATGGACCAACCAATTGCCCTCTTGAACTTCCTCAGCACAGAAACTAGAGCTCAACCTACCTTTCATCCAAATCTGCAATAATAATAACTGAAAAGGTGTTGTCAGCTCCCAATAACACATATCATAGGTAAGATAGGAGAGCTTTGAGCTCCTAGATTAGAGTCTCCACAAAAGAAGGTCTGGCAGGTGGGGTTGCCTAATTTTTCAAGTCCAAATCAAGCTTCTTCGGAGCATGTGTAAGACCCTATATTGGCAAGTGCCTCAACCCTATCATCGTACTCAATAATATCTTCTCCATCAAAATTCATGATCACAACTGTGAGTGCTTTAACACCAACTCACTCCTCAATAGGTACTAGCTGCTAACCTATTTCAATTTTGACAATTGCAGAATCAAAAGAGAACGAAAATCACCCTCCAACAGCTACAATATAAGGAAAGAATCCAATCATATCAAGATTGACTCAATGGCGCAAAAGGAAGGCTTACAATGCAAGCAGAATCCAAGGAATCAATATTCCACACAAGGAAGGAAATAATGGTAAATCACAAAGCAATCGGGAATCAAAATTCTGTACAAGGCAAAATCTCATAAATTTAGAAATGACAGACATGGACATATCTGATATGGACGTGTATACTCAATCAAGGAACACTAAAAATCCTTGATTAAAAGAAACACCCTTGGGTTTTTCTTTTTAGATCAAGTCACAAAATCAATCAGCCTCAAGAAAGAATCATCCACATCAGCGTCAAAAAGAATCAAGGTGAAAAGAATCAATTTTTCCAATTTGAAGGCTCCAACGGTCATCTACAAGATCTATAAGAAGAATAGCAAAAAGAGTACACAACTTCACTTGAGCAAAGATCATCATTCACTCTTTTGTCTTTCATAACACTTTGTATTCAATTACGTTTGCAATAGTAAAGAAAAGAAAAAGAGAGATAGTGAAAAGCTATACAAGTAGAGGCTGTGTCCACATCAAGGTCAAGTTTGTGACTTAGAAGTGTTGGAATTTGTAATTCTCAAAAATGACTTGAAGCTCTAAAGGAAACCCTTGTAACCCAAGGGGGCTGGAATAGACACCACATCGGTGATCTGAACTAGTATAAAATCTCTATCTCTATTTACCTTTGCATATTATCTTTTAGTCTATTTCTTGTTCTACTAACGTGCAGGTTAGTTTACCGATCTATAGCACTAGTCAACTGCTTAATCAAAAAAGGGACAATTCAGCCCCCCTCTTGAATTTCAATTGGTATCATAGCTTGGTCTCACATTCAACGGCTTAACAACATGTGAGAAAAAGATCCTATGGCTACATACCAGATTCTCGGTGCCATTCTTCAAGACAGAAATTCCTCAAACAGACCTTCATACTTCAACGGACAACGCTACTCACACTGGAAAGAGAGGTTCAGAATCTTTGTCCAGTCAAATGATTTTCAAGCATGGGTCGTAATCAATAAAGGACCAAAGCCTATCCCAGGAACTACCTCAAAAGACTCCACCATCAAGATTGACTATGAAACTTTTGAAGTCACTAAAGAACAACAAGAGGTAATTCAAACTAACGCTAGAGCTATAGGTTTGTTTTATTGTGCAGTTAGTGGCGCCGAATACGACAAGATATCTACATGTGAAATGAAAAAGGAAATGTGGGATAAGCTTGAAGTCACCTATGAAGAAACAACCAATGTCAAGGAAGCCAAAATCAGTGCACTAGTGAATGAATATGAGATGTTCAAGATGACCGATGATGAAACTGTGGAAACAATATTTTCCAGATTCAGCAAAATCGTAAGTGAACTCAAATCACTAGGCATGCTATATTAAAATGGTATGCAAGTTAGAAAACTACTCAGGATCCTACCTAAGGCTTGGGAAACCAAGGCCACTATCCTTGAAGATGGAGATCTACAGAATCTGACCTATGATGAACTACGTGGAAATCTGATGGCATACGAACAAAATAATATAAACATACACACCAAGGAAGAGAAAAAGAAAACAGTTGCTTTCAATGTTGCTGAACATGAAACTGAGGGAGAAGACAGTGAACAAAACAGTGAAGCTCTAGACTGATAAACATAGGGGTCAGAAGTATTCTTCTACAATAGAAGCAACAACCTCAATAAGGCTCCAGGAGGAACGAAAGCCAAAGGAATGAAAATCATTGCTATCACTGTGGAAGAACAGGACACATCAAAGCAGACTGTCCTGAACTAAAAAGGAGAAATCCTAGAAGTCAGGAGAACTCAATTTTTTTAGAGCATGAAGGGATGAAGAAGGCACCGATAATGAACAAGGTGAAACTGCCAACATATGCTTCATGGAGATCGGTGAGTCAAGCGAGGTAAGATCTCAAACCTGTCAAAATTGTGAAAATCTTCAAATTTACCTTGATCTTGTCACCGATGATCTTCAAAAATTAATCGATGAGTATAACAAACTGGCAAGGAAAAAGAAATATTTGCAAATTCTTCTCGAGACAAGTCAGATTGAAGTTGACTTGTTAGATAAAGACATTGGAGAACTCAGAATGCAACTTGATGACATTAAGAAATCTCCAAGACAAAACTCTTTTTAAACCAATAAAACGTCCTTCCATGAAAGATCTTCTCAAAATACTTCCACTAATTTTCTCTCAACAAAAAGCAGCTTTAATCAATCTAAACCCACGTGCTACACATATGAAAACCGAGGCATAAATATTTTAACTACCGACATAAAAAAGGTAATTCTGGAAAATAGATCTGGAGACAAAAAATCTCTCAATTAGGGTAGACCAACACTAACCACCCAGGACCCAAAATTGCCTACTCCTACCTGTCTCACTGCTACTTCTAGTGATCCCTAATTGTGGCACAGGAAACTGGGCCATGCTAGAATGCATGCCATTGAAAAACTTTCAAAACTTGATTTAGTCTTGGGTCCCCCCAAATTGAATTTCTCAAAAGATCATGTTTGTGATGCATGCCAACTAGGCAAGCAAAATCGTTCCTCTTTCAAAAATAAGGATATTGTTAGCACCTCCAGGCCTTTGCATTTGCTTCATATGGATCTGTTCGGACCTACCAGAATAGCCAACATTAGAGAAAAATGATATGCTTTTGTTATTGTTGATGATTATTCTAGATTCACCTGGGTCATTTTCCAGGCTCATAAGAATGAAGCTTTTACTAACTTTGAAATCTTTTGTAGAAAAGTTCAAAGAGAAGTAGGTCTGTTTATATCAACCATCCATAGTGATCACGGAGGAGAATTTGAGAACAATGCTTTTGATGAATTCTGTGCCCAACATGGTTACACTCAAAATTTCTCATCTCTTAGATCCCCACAACAGAATGGAGTAGTCGAACGTAAGAATTAATATCTCTAGGATAATGCTAGGACCATGCTAGTTGAACAACATCTTCCTGATCATTTCTGGGATGAAGTAGTAAGCACTGCATGCCATATTCTAAATAGGTGCCTCATCAGACCTATTCTAAAAAAAACTCCCTATGAACTGTGAAAAGGTAAGCGCCCAACATCAACTATTTTCATCCTTTCAGATGCAAATGTTTCGTGCATAACAATGGTAAGAATAATCTGGGTAAGTTTGATCCACAAAGTGATGAAGGTATCTTTCTGAGGTATTCCCCTTCCAGTAGATCTTTCAGAATCTTTAACAAAAGAACCTTAAGTGTTGAAGAATCTGTTCATGTTGTTTTTGATGATTCTAACACTAGCATTTAGAATTCTGGAAGTGAAATATGTGATATAGAACAGGTCCAAATTGAAACATCTGAGGAAACCCAAAAGATAAAGACCCCCTCAATCTCTTCTGAAGAAGAGTCAACTCATGGAGAAAAAAGAGTCGTCTGCACAACCAGAGAATGCCAAGATACCTCGAGAATGGAGACACAATGCCAGCTTCCCAAATGACTTCATCATTGGAAATCCAGACAAACAAATGCAGACCAGGGCATCTCGAAAGAAGAAAGTCTCAGTGGCCCTTATATCACAAATAGAGCCAAAAAAGATAGATGAGGCTCTGGTGGATGAATCATGGATGAAGGTAATGCACGAAGAACTTGATTAATTCGAGAGAAATCAAGTATGGACATTGATTAAATAACCAAAGAATGTCTCCTTCATAGGTACTTAATGGATCTTCCGAAATAAGCTAAATGAGAAAGGCAAAGTCATACGAAATAAAGCAAGGTTAGTAACTCAAGGTTACTCTCAACAAAAAGGTATTGACTATGATGAGACCTTTGCACCCGTTGCAAAGGAGAATTTGAAATGAGTCTCATGGGTGAACTTATATTCTTCTTGGGATTACAAATCAAGCAGTCAACATAAGGCATCTTAATCAGCCAAACAAAGTATACGAAAGAACTAATCAAGAAATTTGGCATGGAAAAAGGGAAAGCTTTCGGCACCCCATGAGTCCGTCTACGTATCTAGAAACTGATGCCCCCATAAAGGATATAGACAAAAAGAACTATCGAGGAATGATAGGGTCTCTATTGTATCTTATAGCAAGTAGACCCGACATAATGTTTAGTGTGTGCAAGTGTGTTAGATTCCAATCCGCTCTAAAGGAATCATATCTCACCGCTGTAAAGAGAATTATCCGATATCTTATTGGGATACAAGACTACGGGCTATGGTATCCTCACTCATCAAATTTTGACTTAATTAGATACTCAGATGCTGACTTTGCAGGTGACAAAACTGATAGAAAAAGCACAAGTGGAATTTGTTAAGTCCTCGGAGAAGCCTTAATCTCGTGGCATAGCAAAAAGCAAACTTCTGTAGCACTCTCAACTACTGAATCAGAATATCTAGCTGTCGGAAGTTGCTGTACTCAAATTTTATGGATGATGCATCAATTACTTGATTATGACTTGTCATATGAAGCTGTGCCTATTTTATGTGATAATATTAGCGCTATTAGTTTTTCTAAATAAACTGTGCATCATTCTAGGGCTAAGCATATATATATATAACACCATTTTATTAGAGATCATGTCGAAAATGGAAACTTTGTGCTTGAATTTATTGATTCTAAAAATCAGCTTGCAGATATTTTTACAAAGCCTCTTCCAGAGGATAGATTTTGTTTCCTTCGAAAAAGTCTCGGTATCACCACCTTTTTAAATTGATTTACTTGCCTTAATTTCTCTGATTTCTCCATCTCTGCAGCTTCTTTATTAAAGCACTTTCCTTCTACCAAAGCGCCTATCATGTCCCCTCAGCTTCTCTTCTCGCCTTTATCTTTTCTCTCAATCCACTTCTCTCCATCACAGAAAATACCTTTCTTCTCAATATGACTCATACAAGATCCATGGCCTCCTCTTCCAAATGTCCACAAAACCCTTCTGAACCAGATATCTGGTCCCTTGGCTCTGACTCCTCCGATGACGAGTCTAAGGCCCCCATTCTAGTGTTTGAAGCAAAGAAGAAGCCGATTGGAAGCAAAAACCTAGCAAAGAAAAGGCTGAAGTCAGAGAAATCAATCTCTCTTATTCCCGGAGACATGCATAAGTTTTGGGGAGCAGAACAAAAGAGAAATTTTTTAACCTTCAAAAATCATCCTATTGCATCTAGAAGGGTTATAAATCTGGAACAACTGGAAGACTCTCATTGCTCTGTAAGTTCTCTCTTCAAGGACCAAAAGTTATCTCTCTTATTTCAGCTTTGTGGGTTAGAAGTCTATGAAGAACATGTTCGCCTCTTTTATGAAAATTTGTGAATCTCTAAATATAGTAGTGAACTTGAAACCCTTGTTCTGGGAAACAGAATCATTGTAAATGACTTTCTCTTTGAACAAGTGTTTGGAAGAAAGTTTTCTGGGGTTGTTCCCTTTATGAATGGAAGTTGGCCTGAGAATTTCAAGGTAGATTTGGATACTACCTGGATGGCTGTAACTGTACCAGGTTCAAACCTTTTTGATTTTGGTACATTCTCCTTGTGTTTTGAATATCGTGTTCTAGTTCATATTGTCGCTACATCTCTTATTCCCCGTAAAGGGTCTCTCACCAATATAACTAACAGAGACATCTATGTTCTCTACTGCCTAATTAAGAAACTTTGTATTAACTGCGCTAATTAGTTTCGTGAACACATGGTTGAGTGTGCTGCTGACACTAGCCCTAATGCAAGCTTGCCCTATGGACTGATTATCTCTAGGATTCTTGTCGCCTTCATGATTGATCTGTCCAGCTATAAACCTATACAAATATCATCCACCTATGATAGTAGAGCTTTTGGAAGTATGAGTTATGTACTGATTGAAAAGAAGTGGTATAAAAAGGACTCTGCCAAGTCAAAGGAAGAAATCCCTAAGATCACTAAAGTATTTGCTGACTCTGCTGCCATGCTTCTCAAGAAAGCAGAAGAAATCAAAGGCAGACTAGGCAACCTAGATGAAGGAATGCAAAAGATGCATGAATCTATCAACAAAGTTCTCCAGCTCAGTAAGGATACCAGCACCGATGTCGGTAAGTTGCGTCTTCAAATGTATGGTATTCAGAAAGAAGGGGTAAATACTGTGAACAAGCTCATCAAGCAAGTCGACTCCCTTAAAACTAGAACCAGCTCATCTCAGACAGATCTCGCCATTGCTGTTCAAAACTCTTACTCAACCTTGGCAAGAAACGTGGAACGCTCCTACAACTCCTTCTCTGCTCAGCTTATCACTATTCTCAGACACTTCTTTGGCGATCGCTAAAACAATGTCCTCTATTTTGTTGCTATCTTTTTGCTGCTCTAAGGAGCCACATGCTCCTTTCAAACATTTTTTTGGGCTCTGTAACAGGGGATGTTTGACCCCCCTACTATCTTAAACTCATTTTATTAACTTATCTTAATGTGTTGCTCTGTATATTTGCCATTATCTGGTTCTCCTTTCTTTTTGATTCTGCCATAGGGGGAGAAATATCTATGAAAATTTCTAGAAACAAATGGAGCCCACAACAAGGAGGAGAACAACATACATGGAAGTAAAATGACTGTAAAATTTTCATATGAAATTGTCATCATCAAAAAGGGGGAGATTGCTAACCTATTTCAATGTTGACAATTGCAGAATCAAAAGAGAAAGAAAATCACCCTCCAGCAGCTACAATATAAGGAAATAATCCAATCATATCAAGATTGACTCAATGGCACAAAAGGAAGGATTACAACGTAAGCAGAATCCAAGGAATCAATATTCCACACAAGGAAGGAAATAATGGTAAATCACAAAGCAATCAGGAATCAAAATTTTGTACAAGGCAGAATCCTGCAAAATTTGGAAATGATAGACACGGACATAACTGATATGGACGTGTATACTCAATCAAGGAAACACTACAAATCCTTGATTGAAAGAAACACCCTTGGGTTTTACTTTTTAGAGCAAGTCACAAAATCAATCATCCTCAAGAAAGAATCATCCACATCAGCATCAACAAGAATCAAAGTGAAAAGAATCAATTCTTCCAATTTGAAGGCTCCAATGGTCATCTACAAGATCTATAAGAAGAAAAAGAAGAATATCACAAAGATTACACAACTTTGCTTGAGCAAAGATCATCATTCACTCTTTTGTCTTTCATAACACTTTGTATTCAGTTACGTTTGCAATAGTAAAGAAAAGAAAAAGAGAGATAGTGAAAAGCTATACGAGTAGAGGTTGTGCCTACACATCAAGGTTGAGTTTGTGACTTAGAAGTGTTGGAATTTTTAATTCTCAAAAATGACTTGAAGATCTAAATGAAACCCTTGTAATCCAAGGGGATTGGAGTAGGCACCACATCGGTGATCCGAACCAGTATAAAATCTTTGTCACTATTTACCTTTTCATATTATCTTTTTGTCTGTTTCTTGTTCTACTAATATGCAGGTGAGTTGACTGATCCATAGCACTAGTCAACTGCTTAATCAAAAAAGGGACAATTCACCCCCCCCTCTTGAATTTTACTAGCGACTACTTCTCATCAACTACATCAATCACTGAGACTACACGCATATCATCATGGTGCTTCATTTACTAGAAAATACTGAACGTCACCACTTTATCATTAAGTCTAAATTTCAACTACCTAGTTTCCAAGGCAACTAAAGCATGCCCGATGGCAAGGAATGATCGTCCCAAGATGATGGGAACCTCAAAGTCCACCTTACAATCAAGAATCACGAAGTCCGCTAGAAAGATAAAAGACTCCACTTCAACAAGTACATTATATAGAATACCCACATGCCTTTTCAACATGCGATCTGCCATAAGAAGTTGAATAATCATTGTTTTAGGGTCTTCCAAGCCCAACTATTTGAAAACTGCTAGCGGCAAGAGATTTATACTTGCACCCAAATCACATAAGACCTTTAAAAAGTGGAAGGCTCCTATGGTGCAAGTTGTAATGACCTGTTCAGTCATTATTAAAAAGGTAAATCATTATGGGTGAGCTATTTTTACAAATAAATGGGTTAGAAAACTTCTGAATTGGAGAGCTGGAGAGTTGGAGAGTTGGAAATTTTAGGCTAAGCTAGTCTTGGACAAATTCTGAGCAAGGTAAGGTCTAGGGAAATTTGGGAGGGGATTGGGTAAAATGTCTAAGTTTGACCTAGATCTTCTATTATCTAAGACATTAAGGAGTTTGTAGGACTTTTCAGAAGTGAATTCAGGTGAGTAGAACTCCCAATATCGAAGTTGACGTGAAAGGGTTAGTTCAAAACGTTAGGATTTCAAAGTGTGTTATAAAATGGGCAATTTTGGGGGATTTCCCGAGGTTCTGTCCTATGTCAACAACTATAGCAGTTGACATTGAACTACAACGATGACTGCAATAGCAAAGAAATTCCCACTATAATGGAAGTCAAGGCGGTCAACTCTGCTATAGCGGGCGGCTACCGCTATGGTGTACTGCTATAGCGGGATTAGGTTGCCATAGCAGAATGATGGGACCAGAAAACCCAAAAATGGGTTTTATAATTTCATTCTCTCCCCTTCAGCCCCAAAAATAGATGAGGGTTACTCTAAAAATCCTCCTAGGCTGCTCCAAAGCCTTGGAGCCATGTGGAGGGGAGATTCCAGCTAAAGAGGCGCGAAACCATGGATTTCGAACTTGTTCTCCATCAGGAAACACCTTCACAAAGTAAGATTCTTCTTGTTCAGACCTTTGTAGCTGATGGATGGCATCCATGTAGGCTAGATTTTTCATTGAGTAGACTTCGACTTGTATTTCATTTCATATTGTTGTTATAGAATGACATGAGGATTCATGCTTGGGCCTTCAGGCACGGAGCCTGGAGGAATATTGTATTGTATGGATGGATTTTTGGAATGGGAATGAGGGGATTAGTGGAATATAGTTCATTCCTGTAACACCCTAGAATTCAGACCAACATTTAAAATCCAGAAACTCAGAAAAACTCAGTAGTGTCTGCAACTGTCAGTCCCCACGGACTGACCCACGGGCGTCGGAGGTCCAATGAACTGTCAGAGTCGTTGTGGGAAGATCCTAGTGGCTCTGTCAGCAGCCCTAAGCTCTATGAAAGTCCCCACAGGCATTGAAAGTCCGACAAGCCATGGGACTCACCATGGGAAACCACCAGTACCCCACCTCAGCCTCCTCTGTCCCGATGGGTGGTCACCATGGTCGTCATGGATGCGATGGGCCATGGGAACACATTGTGGGGACCATCTAGAGGACCAGCTCCAACTTAGCCTCTTTAACTCCCAGGTTTGGTGGTCCATCGCAGGTCCGATGCTCATCGGGTAGCCCGTCCAATGAAGGAAAATTTTGTAATTTTGCTTTTAAGTTGGTGGCATTCCGATCTTTTCCCTATCCTTTTAAATCTGACAGTAAGTCATTTTAGGGGTAATTAAAGGAAGTTTTATGCTTTTTTCCTCAGTATTCCTAAACTAATCAACACTTAGAAGAATCAAATTGAAACAGAAGCATTTTCCTCTCAAGAACAAGCAGGAGGTTTTCTTCAAGATCATCTCCAAAATTCCAAAGGTTCCTCCATAAAATCTTCTTCCCAAGTATGTGGGATTTCATCAATGGGTTCATCTCACCCATTGAGTCCCTAAATTCAGTCTAGTTCTTTAGTTTTCAATTCGTTCTTCAGACCTAGGATTTCTAAACCTTATGAAATTCATTGAATGTTTTCTTGGGAACCTAGGATAACTATATGTACATAATTCAGTAACCCTAGCATGTGTTAATTTCAGTACTCATAATTTATACTTACTAGTCAGATAATTCAGTCAGTCATGCCTCATTATTTGAATGCCTTCAGTTTTCAGTATCATTGTGCATTCTCAGTTATATCAGTATTTGAGCTATCCAGTATTTCAGTTTGCATTCATTACTTATATCTTCAGTTGGGAGTAGACTTAGCACCGAGTTGACAAAGGGATGAAGGCTTACCCGTCAGTGTAGGCTGAGACCTTTAGTAGAAGTCCCTGAGTCCCAGAACTATGGCGCCATCGTAGGTTCTAAAGGGGTCACCCGTCATATTTGGCATGACACCCTTGTCCCTTATGAACATCAGTTTAGTAGATCCACATTAGATTTATTTGTACCCTTGGAAAAGTATGAACACCCTCCCAACCAGGGTTACAGGTTGGCCCCATATTTAGCTCAGTTTGGGGTATGTTGGTTAACAGTAGCTCCCACAATTCAGATTCAGTACTTGCATTGACTTTGTATTCAGTCTTTCAGTTATTCAGCTCAGTTCAACATGTTATAATTCATGATTTAATACTTGGTCTTTGCATTTAGTTTATCTCTCCGTTCATGCTTCATGATATATATATATATATATATGTATATATATATTACCATGTTCAGTATTTATGTTTTACATCTTTGCATATGTCCTGCATGCTCAGTACATCCAGAGTACTGATGCATACTCTTGTTCTACATCTTATCATGATGTAGGTTCAAGCCCTCATCATCCAGACCGCACTTAGTGCGACTTTCCAGTCCTTACTCAGTAGATCAGTGGTGAGTTCTCATATTTCAAGGATGATAGTTATGCTTGTTCATTTTAGTCTTATATTTCAGGTTTCAAATGTTTAGAGTTAGCTGAAGGCTTGTCCCAGCAATTCGCTTTAGTTAGAGGATTTTAGACATAAAACTAGAATCATCTTTTGGGTTGTCAGTTTTACTCTCAGACTTATTACATTCTTTGATATCTACGTATTCAGATATGCTTGGATTATTTTTCCAACCAGTTTAGCTTCCGCACAGATCATATTTGATTTAAAAATGCTTAGATATACCAGACCATTGGTTAGCTTGGGGTCATTCGTGATGCTAAGCACTATGTTACATCTAGGGGGTAGCCTCGAGGTGTGACAAACTTGGTATTAGAGCATCAAGTTCAATTGTCCTAGGGTGTGTGAAAGCCACATCAAGTAGAGTCTTTTTCATAGGTGTAAAGTGCGCCACACTTATGAGAGAGAGGCTATGAGATATTTTTAGGAAAACTTCCCTTCTTTATATTTCATCTCGTGCTATAGAGTATAAACTCTATTTAATATCCTTCTAACTCATGTTCTACGTGTTACAAAAAATGCCTCCCAGAAGAGTGAACACAAGAGGGAACATAAACAGGAATGACAACCAACAAGCACCACCAGCTCCAACAGACCCTCTGAATGAGTAAGTCACTCATGCAGAGTTCAGGGTTTCCTTTCAGGTGCTTGCTCAGGCCATGACTTCCCAGGTCAATCAATAGGCAGTGGCACCAGCCCCACCACAGACTAACTCTGTAGTAGCTAGGGTGCGAGACTTCACTCGGATAAACCCTCCAGAGTTCCATGGTTCTAGTTAGAGGAATATCCATAGGAATTCTTGGATGACATTCAAAAGCTAACGAAGGTTATGGGTGTCACACCGGTTGAGAGTGTAGACTTAACCATTTTTTAGTTGAAGGGAATGGCTCATGTGTGGTATCAGTAATGGAAGGAGTCACGAGGTGCGAAGGCAGGACCAGTGGATTGGAATTGTTTTCAAACTACATTCCTGTATAGGTTCTTCCCTATTGAACTCAGAGAAGCAAAGGTTCAGGAGTTCATCAACTTGAGGCAGAATTATATGAGCATGAAGGAGTACTCTCTCAAGTTCACCCAACTGTCTAAATATGCCCCGACAATGGTTGTTGATTCCAGGGATCGTATAACCAAGTTTGTATTAGGTGTTTCAAATGATATGGTCAATGAGTGTAGGACTTTTATGTTGGTGAAGGCCATGTATATCTCCAGGTAATGACTCATGCCCAACAGATTGATGAGGGAAAGATCAAAATAAGGACAAGCGACAACAAGAAGGCTAGGACAGGTGAATTCAGTTAATATCAGCCAAGGTTAGATGGTGGTAAGTTCCACCATAAATCTTCAGCTCCAGCCCCATCTTCTGCCAGTGCCTAAGTGCCTAAGTTCAGACATAATCAGTTGGATATGGCTCTAGGCTCTAAGTCCCAAGGTAGCATCACTAGCGAGTGCACTCATCCAGTTTGTAACAAGTGTGGTAGGAACCACCAGGGTGAGTGTATGGAAGGCAGTGGAAACTATTTTATGTGTGGAAAGCCGGGCCACAGAATGAAAGAGTGCCCAATGACTTCTCAGAAAGGCAAGGACACTCGCCCACATAATTAGGCTAACTCCACAACAGCTACAACAGGTCGCCTAACTCAGCAGGATGGCTTGTCTAGTATAGGTGGAGGTCAGCACCAAAACAAATTATATGCCCTTCAGACTCGACAGGACCAGGAGGATTCTCCCGATGTGGTCACAGGTACGTTACAAGCCTTCCATCTTGATGTTTATGCATTGTTAGATCCAGGGGCTACTCTTTCTTTTGTAACTCCATATATAACAGTAAATTTTGGTGTCAGTCTAAAAACCCTCCCATAACCTTTCTCAGTCTCTACTCCAGTTGGTGACCTAGTTATAGCTAAGCGGGTATACAAAAAATGCAATATCATAGTTTCCCAGAAAGTCACCTTAGCCGATCTAGTAGAGTTAGAAATAACTGACTTTGATATTATTCTAAGCATGAATTGGTTACACTCCTGTTATGCCTCAGTTCATTATAGAACCAGGATAGTTCGGTTCTAGTTTCCTAATGAACCAGGCCTAGAATGGAGGGGTAATACTTCAGTGCCTGTAGGTCAATTCATCTCTTACCTTAAGGCCAGAAAAATAATTTCCAAAGGGTATATCTATCATCTTGTTCGGGTTAAGGATTTGAATTCCGAGACCCCAACTCTTGAGTCAGTCCGAGTGGTGAATGAATTCCCAGAGGTATTTCCAGAAGATCTTCCCAGAGTTTTTCCTAAAAGGGAAATCAACTTCGGAATAGATCTCCTTCCCGACACCCAACCTATCTCAATTCCTTCTTATAGGATGGCTCTAGCTGAGCTTAAGGAATTGAAGAAACAACTGAAAGACCTTCTAGACAAGGGATTTATCAGGCCCAATGTCTCTCCATGGGGTGCTCCAGTGCTTTTCATGCATAAGAAAGACGGTTATCTCAGGATGTGGATCGACTACCGTCAATTGAACAAAGTCACAATCAAGAACAAATATCCCATCTCCAGGATTGATGACTTGTTCAACTAGCTTTAGGGTGCTAGTTGCTTCTCTAAGATCGACCTCAAATCTGGTTATCATCAGCTCTGAGTCAGAGATAGTGACATCTCAAAGATAGCCTTCAGGACTCAGTATGGTCACTATGAATTTGTAGTTATGTCTTTTGGACTAACGAATGCTCCTGCAGCTTTTATGGATTTGATGAACAGGGTGTTCAAGCAGTACTAGGAAATGTTCATCATTGTCTTCATTGATGATATACTTGTATATTCTCAAAGCAAAGAGGAGCATGCAAATCATTTGAGAGTTGTGCTTCAAACTCTCAGGAATCATTAGTTATTCCCAAAATTACACAAGTGTGAGTTTTGGTTGAAGTCAGTTACCTTCCTTGGTCATGTGGTGTCTAGTGAGGGCATCCGAGTTGATTCGCAGAAGATAGAGGCAGTTAAGAACTGTCCTAGACCCACTTCTCCGATAGATATCAGGAGTTTTTTGGGTTTGGCTGGTTACTACAGGAGGTTTATTAAGGGATTTTCATCCATCGCTGCTTCGTTGACCAGCTTGACTCAAAAAAAGGTTAAGTTCCAGTGGTCAGATGAATGTGAGAAAAGCTTCTTAGAGTTGAAGACCAGGTTGACTACAACTCTAGTTTTGACTCTACCAGAAGGGTTAGATGGTTTTGTGGTTTACTGTGATGCATCCAAAGTTGGTTTGGGTTATGTCTTGATGCAGCATGGTAAGGTCATATCTTATGCCTCCAGACAACTTAAGATTCATGAGAAGAACTACCCGACTCATGATCTTGAGTTTTCAGTAGTGGTCTTTGCCTTGAAAATTTGGAGACACTACTTTTATGGTGTTCATGTAGACCTATTCACAGATCATAAGAGCCTCCAATATATGTTCACCCAGAAGGAGTTGAATCTTCATCAGAGAAGATAACTCGAGTTCCTTAAAGACTATGATATGAATGTGCTCTACCATCCAGGTAAAGCTAATATTATAACTGATGCCCTCAGCATACTGTCTATGGGTAGCATGTCTCATGTTGAGGAAGAAAGGAAATAATTGGCTAAGGACGTTCATAGGCTTGCTCTCCTGGGAGTTTGCCTTATGGATGAAACAAATGGTGGTGTGGTAGTTTAGAATGGGTCAGAATCTTTTCTAGTAGCTGAGGTGAAGGAGAAGTAAGACAGTGATCCGATATTACTTCAGTTGAAAGATGCAGTTCATCAGCAAAGGGTAGAGGTTTTCTCCCAAGGGGGAGATGGTGTGCTTTGCTAACAAGGTCGGTTATGTGTGCTTAATATGGATGAGTCAAGACAACAGATCCTTACGGAAGCCCATACTTCTAGATATTCTATTCATCCCAGTGCCACTAAGATGTACCGTGATCTATGAGAAGTCTATTGGTGGAACAACATGAAAAGGGACATTGCAGATTTTGTGGGTAAGTGTCCCAATTGTTAGTGAGTGAAGGTAGAACATCAGAAATTAGGAGGTGTGACTAAGGATATTAGCATTCCTACTTGGAAGTGGAAAGTTATCAATATATATTTCATTACAGGTTTGCCTCACACTCGCCGACAACACGACTCTATTTGGGTGATTGTGGACAGGATGACTAAATCAGCCTATTTCCTAGCAGTTAAAACTACAGATTCAGCAGATCAGTATGCCATATTCTACATTTGCAAGATAGTTAGATTGCATGGGTTTCCCTTGTCTATCATCTCATATAGGGGTACTTAGTTTACAACTCATTTCTGGAAGTTATTTTAAAAAGGTCTTGGTACTCAGGTGAATATCAGCACAACATTTCATCCGCAAATGGATGGTCAGGCAGAGCGTACCATTCAGACCTTAGAGGACATATTGATAGCTTATGTGATCGATTTCAAGGTTAGTTGGGATGATCACTTACCTCTTATAGAGTTTGCCTACAATAACAATTTCTATTCCAGTATTCAGATGGCCCAATATGATGCACTTTATGGGTGTAGGTGCAGATCACCAGTTTTTTGGTTTGAAGTAGGTAAAGCAACCTTGATTGGGCCAGATTCAGTTCATGAATCTATGGAAAAAGTTCAGCTTATTAGAGAAAGGTTAAAAATAGCTCAGAGTCGTCAGAAGTCCTATAAAGATGTGAGGAGAAGGGACTTGGAGTTTGAGATCAATGACTGGGTTTTATTTAAGGTATCACCCATGAAGGGTGTGATGAGATTTGGCAAGAAAGGGAAGCTAATTCCCTAATATGTAGGCCCTTATAGGATTCTGAGAAGGGTCGGTAATGTGGCTTACGAGTCAGAGTTGCCAGTAGAACTAGCAGCAGTTCACCCAGTTTTCTATATTTCTTTGTTGAAAAAGTGTGTTGGTGATTCAACATCGATTGTGCCCTTAGAGAGTGTGGTTGTGAAGGATAGCCTCACCTATGAGGAGGTCCTAGTCGAGATTCTTGACCGTCAAGTTCGTAGGTTGAGAAATAAGGAAGTCACTTCAGTGAAAGTACTTTGGAGGAATCAGTCAGTTGAGGGAGCTACTTGGGAAGAAGAAGCAGTTATGAAGGTCAAGTACCCTCATCTCTTTCCTTCTGATCCGGTTTCAGCTTGAGGTAAAAGTTCCTCTCAAGTCTCTCAGTTTTCTCGTGTGCATCTCAGTCTCAGTATTATGTTTTCCTAGCTTTTCCAGTATCTTCAGCATGTTTTCATGTCCTTAGAACTAAACTCAGTCAGATATCAGCTTCTAGTACTCAATTGGTAGGGATTGCAGCTCTCCCCCTCCAAACTCAGCTTGTTTAATCTTCATTCAAGGATGAATGATTCCAACGGGGAGATATTGTAACACCCCAGAATTTAGACCAGCATTTAAAACCTAGAAACTCAGAAAAACTTAGTAGTATCAGCAATTGTCAGGCCCCACGGGCTGACCCACGGGCGTCAGAGGTCCAACAGCCTATTAGAGTTACCGTGGGAAGAGCCCAGTAGCTCCGTCAGTAGCCCTCAGCTCGGCAGAAGTCCCCACTATCTCGATGGGCGGTCACCACGACCATCACGGATGCGACGGGCTATAGGAACCCATCATAGGGATCATCCAGAGGACTAGCTCTAACTTAGCCTCTCCAATGCCTGGGTTCGATGGGCCATCGCAGGTCCAATGCCTATCGGGTAGCCCGTCCGGTGAAGGAAAATTCTATAATTTTGCTTTTAAGTTAGGGGTATTTTGGTCTTTTCCCTATCCTTTTAAATCTGACCCTAAGTCATTTTAAGGGTAATGAAAGGAACTTTTACGCTTTTTCCCTCAGTATTCCTAAACTAATTGACACTTAGAAGAATCAAAGAGAAACAAAAGTGTTTTCCTCTCAAGAACAAGCAGGAGGTTTTCTTCAAGCTCAGCCCCAAAAATCCAAAGGTTCCTTCATAGAATCTTCTTCTTGGTATGTGGGATTTCATTAATGGGTCCCTCTCACTCATTGAGTCCCTAAATTCAATCTAGTTCTTCAGTTATCAATTAGTTCTTCAAACCTAGGGTTTCTAAACCTTATGAAATTCATTACATGTTTTCTTGGGAACCTAGGATAGCCATATGTACAGAATTCAGTAACCCTAGCATGTGTGAATTTTAGTACTCATAATTTGTACTTTCTAGTCAGATAATTCAGTCAGTCATGCCTCATGATTTAAATTCCTTCAGTTTTCAGTATCATTGTGCATTCTCAGTTATATCAGTATTTGAGCTATCCAGTATTTCAGTTTGCATTCGTTGCTTATATCTTCAGTTGGGAGTAGACTTAGAATTGAGTGGACGAAGGGATGAAGGCTCACCTATGTGTTTAGGCTGAGACCTTTAGTAGAAGTCCCTGAGTCCTAGAACTACGGCACCATTGTAGGTTCTAAAGGGGTCACCCATCAGATTAGGCATGACACCCTTATCCCTTGTGGACATCAGTTTAGTGGATCCACATCAGATTTGTTTGTACCCTTGGCAAGGTATGAACATCCTCCCAGCTAGGGTTATAGGTTGGCCCCATAGTTAGCTCAGCTTGGGGTATGTTAGTTAACAACAACTCCCATAGTTCAGATTCAGTACTTGCATTGGCCTTGTATTCAGTCTTTTAGTTATTCAGCTCAGTTCACATGTTTTAGTTCATAATTTAATACTTGGTCTTTGCATTTAGTTTATCTCTCTATTCATGCTTCAGGATATATATATTACCATGTTCAGTATTCATGTTTTACAACTTTGCATTTATCTCGCATACTCATTACATACAGAGTACTGACATATACTTTTGTGCTACATCTTATCATGATATAGGTTTAGGTGCTCAACATCCAGACTACACTTAGTGCGATTTTCTAGTCCTTACTCAACAGCTCAGTGGTGAGTCATCATAGTTCAAGGAAAATAGTTATGCTTGTTCATTTCAGTCTTATATTTCAGTTTTCAAACTTTTAGAGTTAGCTGGGGGCTTATTCCAGCAACTCGCTTCAGTTAGAGGCTTTCAGACATATAACTACAATCAACTTTTGGGTTGTCAGTTTTACTCTCAGACTTAGTACATTCTTTGATATCTACGTATTCAGATATGCTTGGATTATTTTTCCAACCTATTTATTAAATCAGTTTAGCTTCTGCACAGATCATATTTGATTTGAAAATTCTTAGATATGCCAGACCATGGGTTAGCTTGGGGTCATTCGTGATGCTAAGCACCGTGTTATGTGTAGGAGGTAGCCTCAGGGCATGACAATTCTGGGCTATTTATATTTTTTAATTGATGTGTGATGTTAGAATCCAAGAAAACTAGATTGTTGGGTAGGTTTGGAGAATTAAAAATGTTGTGAACTAAATAAGTGGTTGGTTATAGCGGGTTCTCCAGATGATCTCAAATAAGGGGAATGGAATAAACAGGAAGGGTGGGAGTTTCAATGTTAGGGGATGTTTTCCCTGAACAATATTTGTCTTTAAAGAAGGGTTCTAGATGTGTTGTTGCAACTATATGTGTCTAGAGGGTAACCAAGGAGTTAGTCTTTGGATGGGTTGTCAAGATTGAGGTTATGAGCCATGTTTCCGGATAGGTGATGTTTATTTTTTCCCCAATTCAAATATGTGTTCATGTAATAGTGGCTTAGTATTGTACATACATTGTATGCCTAGGGAATGGAATTGTGAATGTCTAATTATACGGGTGTCAATTATGTGAAATGAACGTGTTTTGTTGCTTGTTGGCTTACAAGTGCATTTTGTTCATTTAATATTAAGTTATTAGATTGTGTATGACATTCGGTTGGCTCGGGTACCACTCCTGGTATGGGATACTTATTGGTTGGCTCGGGTACATCGCCTGGTACAGGTTTTATAATGGTTGGCTCGGGTACCATACCTAGTATAGGTTCTATAATGGTTAGCTCAGGTACCACGCCTGGTACATGTTCTATTATGGTTGGCTCGGGTAACACGCCTGGTACGAGATTGATTTCTACAGGTGTGTTAGTTTCTTGAGAGAACCAGGTTTACCTGCTATTGATATTCATTTTTGTTGGTTCCTTGAGTGAACCGGGCTTATTTTCTATTGATGTTCATTACATGTTGGTTCCTTGAGTGAACAGGGCTTATATGCTATTGATATTCTTTACATGTTGGTTTCTTGAGAGGGCCGGGATTCATTGTTGCTTGACATATATATTGGTCCTTCAGTGGCCGGGCTAGTATGTGTAAGTGTTCAGGTGGTTTCTTGAGTAAACTAGGGTTGCATGTTAAATGCCATAGACAATGTCCTAGGGATCCTTGGGTTGTCCGGGTTTCCTGCAAGCTGTGACATAATTATATGTGGTCTGGTTACTTGCATAGTCAGGCATGAATTATATGGTTGTTGAGTCCGGTTGTTGACTAGGGTCTTATTGATAGTCATATGGACTTGGTCATTTCATACCTTCTGGTAATATTTGGTTAATGTCATACCCTTGGAATTCCCAATTTGGGTAAGAGTAACAAGACGGCTAGCAGTGATGTCTGGGCTAGTTGGTCATAAGGCTAGGGGTTGTGGGTAATATTGCTTGATGAGTTCAAGGAAGGTGAACTTGGAGAGCCTAAGGTTCCTAGAGAGTCATGTTTGACTGAGTTAGGGAAATAAGGCTAGTATTTTGTGAGTGACTAAACTGGCGGGGTGTCAAGGGTAAGAAACCTTGGGGGTTGAATACGTAGGACTCATAGGTAACTCATTATTTGGGTAAGTACTAGGGGTCAAGGTGGTTGACTTAGGATCTTAATTTGAGTCAGGGTGGTAAATCATGGTTTTGTAGGTTATCCCTTAATTGGCTAGCACAGGCTGATAGTAGACCTTAGTGTTGAAACTAGAACCACTAAGGTTCTTATAGTGGTTGGTAAGATGGATGACTTGGGAAGTCCCATTGTTAAGTATGGCTTGGGAAGTTTAGTGTTAAGTGTGACCTAGGAAGTCTAGTGTTAAGTGTTACCTGGGAAGTCTAGTGTTAAGTGTGACTTAGGAAGTCCTAGTGTTAAGTGTGACTTGGGATGTCTTAGAAATAAGTATGACCTGGGAGGTCCTAGTGTTAATGTGATTGTGGGAAAGTCCTAGTGTTACGTTGGACCAGGATGTGATGGTACATGAGTCTCCCTATTATGGAGTTAGGAGCGGAGCCGGTTAGAAAGGCTCGGGGGCTAAACATGTAGGTTGTAGTGGTAATAGTACTAAAGTAAAGGTGGATGGTAAAGGACTGGATTCTTGTGATTTGCTGCATTTTTTCTCTTGATTTATTATATGATGATATGCGGTGGATTTGGATCGACTGATGATGCCTACCAGTACGTGATGTTTGTACTAATACTACTCTTGCTATACCTTTTTGGGTACAGTATGGTTGCAGGATCAGTGATGTTTCATAGGTACAGGACGATGGCAATCTCCAGCTGCTTCTACTCTTCATTCCATGGTGGAAGTTGTGTCTTCTCTTCACTTTCTTGTATTTCTCATGTAGTAGCTCTTGTACCTGTTTAGACTAGTTCCTAGGGAGGGTTTGTTTTCAAGTTGTAAATGGTTTTTCTTATATTAAAAAGGGTTATTTTCTTATGCTTTACTTTATTTTTCGCATTACCTGTTGGATCGAGTGGTAAATATTCTCCTATATAGGTGTTTAGAGTAGTTGCCTGCACGACCCGGTTGTTGGGTCATGACAAATAGTATTAGAGCCTAGGTTACCGATTTCCCAGTACAAGAGCAAAATATCAAATAGATTAGATGACGTCCACATCTAATCTTTGGGAAGCTATGAAACATTCTAGGAAATATCTCTCTTCTTTTATCCTTTCATGTAATTTGTTACTTACTTGTATTGGTTGAGTCCAATTAGTATCTCTCGATTCTAATTGGTATCTCGATAAGGAAAAAGGATATCGTTTGACTCCAGTTGAAATGAGACAAGTAAGGGAAATTGAAACCAGGAAGGTTCCAATTGGTATCTGGGCTTAGAGGCTATGTGAATGCATGGGCGATAGGCTAATGGTAATCCCTGAGATGAATAAAAGATGATAAACAGGCCCAGTTTTAGTGATAAAACTTGAAATGGTGCTTATGTGTATTGATGTTGTTTGAATGACTGCAAATGTGTGATGTACATTTGCTTAAATTGCCATGAATTGTGAAAGGTCATAACTTGGTTATGTGTTAATGAATGAAGGAATTCTTGTTTTGTGATTTCAAGGGAAAATAGTATGCTAAATGTTGGGCAGGGTCTTATCATTGGTAAAATGATAAAGGAAAAATGATATATATACTTGTGGAAACTTATGTTTCAAGTGGTTGATATGTGAATAAGTACCAGGGACAAGGGCTATTATTGCTTAATAGCGGGAATTGCAGTAAGAAAATCTTTATGGTAACTCATGATGGTGACTTAAGGAAAATTTATTCCGTCTTTAAAATTTGTGATTGCTTTAGTGATAAATTGCGGTATACCTTAATTAGAATGGTTTGCATTACATTCGGATATAGACTTACCATTGATATAGATGGTAAGGGAACAAAAAAGGATTGATGACTGTGGGGAAGCTCCGATTTTGGGACAGTCAGGATTGGTTGGGAACCATAGAAAGGAAAAAGGAGGGCTAGTAGTGTACGATAATAGGAATGTGTTATTGTACGCAGTTCTGGTGTGTTTTGTAACTGATTTTATGATAATGTGGTGCTAAATTCTCAACTATGCATATTTGAGGTTGGTTTTGAGGTTATGTTTTAAGACCATAACGTGATTTCATGTGTTAATGTTGAAAACAGGGAGGGGAATGAGAGAATTTTGCAGAGAATGGTAAATTTTTTGGGCTGCTACTATTGGGAGTCGCCATAGCGGTAGGCAAGCCACTATAGCAAGATGGGCAGGGCATAATCCCTGTCCTGTTTTCCCCTATTTTGTTTTTCATTCCTGGGTCATTTTAAATCGTTGATTGAGCTGTGAGCTATTTCATAAATTATTTAGTATCCATGCGCGATAAAAGGAAAGGGTAGATTTGGTAGCCCAGGGTATTGGTAAAATTATGATTTACCAATGGTGGGAATAGTCACCCATGTAGAATTTGGAAAAATGACCAGTAATTGACTGTGTAGTGTTGGAAACTGCTCATAGGCTTATGTTATGAGGGTGATTATTGGCTGGTTTATTATTAATGACCCTTAGTGGTAGGGTCAGTTGAAGGAGTGGGGTTATTAAATGGATTCTTTAATATTGTTATCGCTCTTATTGGTCATGATAATACCTGGTGTTACTGCTCATTGAGTGATGGAGGTGTGCTTGCTATAGCATTGATTAGGGTGTAAATGCCCGGGTAGAATTCCCTCTAAGATGAGAGTTGACAAAATCTCAAGCTAGGATGAGTTCCAATGGAATTTTGGTGTTGTGTGGTTTAGAGATACTTGGTGTCTCGGGGTGTAGTGTTGATAGGAGCAAGGTGATACCATGATATGCGAGAGGCATAGTATCCCATAGAAGCTTTGGAATGGAGTTTGGGTTAGTAGAAACTCCGAGTATAGCATTTAGCATAAATGGGTCTAGTCCTCGCGGCATGGGAAATTGTTTCGTTCATTAAGTGTTAATTACTTTCACTCTGGTTTTTTGACGAGGCCTCAAATTTCTTGGGCACTCGAGGAGGGGTAATCTAATTAGCCTTGTGCAGCTCGAAGAAAGAAATTACTTGATAAAGCGGGAGTGAATTAAATTTTTATTAAGTTGGGTACATCAAGGGGTTTGAAAGTTTGGTGGCTTGCATAAGACTATATTTGTGCTGTCACTTAGAGCGTTAAAGTTCAGGGGGCAGGCTCTTTCTTCTCCTTCTGCCTTAGAGATTATTCGGGGATGAACGATGGATAAATTGGTATCTGTTGTAATGACCTATTCAGTCGTTATTAAAAAGGCACCTCGTTATGCGTGAGCTATTCATGCGAAGAAACGGGTTAGAAAACTCTCGGGTTGGGGAGTTGAAAATTTTAGGCTAAGCTAGTCTCGCATGAATTTTAAGCAAGGTAAGGTCTAGGGAAATTTGGGAGGCGATAAGGTAAAATGTCTAAGTTTGAGCTAGATTTTCTATTATCTAAGACATTAAGGAGTCTGTAGGACTTTTAGGAAGAGAATTCGAGTAAGTAGAACTCTCAATATCGAATTTGACTTAAAAGAGTTGGTTCAAAATGTCAGGATTTCGAAGTGTGTTGTAAAATGGGCAATTTTGGGAGATTTCCTGAGGTTTTGTCCCATGTCAACTGCTATAGCGATTGATATTGTGCTACAACGATGACCGCTATAACACAAAAATTCCTGCTATAGTGGAAGTCAAGGCGGTCAACTCCGCTATGGGCTGCTATAGCAGAACGACAGGACTAAAAAACCCAAAAAAGAGTTTTATAATTTCATTCTATCCCCTTCACCCCTAAAAATAGATAAAGGTTACTCCAAAAACCCTCCTAGGCTGCTCCAAAGCCTTAAAGCCATGGGGAGGGGAAATTTTGGCTAAAGAGGAGCGAAACCATAGAATCCGGGCTTGTTCTCAGTCAGGAAATGCCTTCATGGAGTTAGATTCTTGGTTATACCTCTGCAGCTGATGCATGGCATCCAGGTAGGCTAGTATTTTCATTGAGTAGACTTAGACCTACATTTCATTTCATATTGTTGTAATAGAATGACGGGAGGATTCATGCTTAGGCCTTCGGGCATGGAGTCTAGAGGAATATTGTATTTTCTGGCTAGATTTTTGGAATAGGAATGAGGAGGTTAGGGGAATGTAGTTCAGTCTAGTCTATTTATATTTGTTAATTAATGTGTGATGTTAGAATCTAAGAAAACTAGACTGTTGGGTAGGTTTGGGGAACCAAAAAATTTGTGAATTAAATAAGTGGTTGGTTATAGCGGACTTTTGGGATGATCTCAAATAAGGGGAATGGAATAAACAGGAATGGTGGGAGTTTCAATGTTAGGGGATGTTTTACCTGAACTGTATGTGTCTTTAAAGAAGGGTTCTAGATATTATGTTGTGACTATATGTGTCTAGAGGGTAACTCGGGAGTTAGTCTTCGGACCGGTTGTCAAGAATGAGGTTATAAGCCATGTTGTCGGGTAGGTGATGGTTATTGTTTCCCCAATGCAAATATGTGTTCATGTAACTGTGGCTTAGAATTGTACGTACGTTGCATGCCTAGGGAATAGAATTGTGAATGTCTAATTATCCGGGTGTCAATTATGTGAAATGAACGTGTTTTGTTGCTTGTTGGTTAACAAGTGTGTTTTGTTCATTTAATATTTACTTGTTGGATTGTGTATGACATTCGGTTGGCTTGGGTACCAAGCCTGGTATGGGATACTTATCGGTTGACTCGGGTACCATGCATGGTACAGGTTCTATAATGGTTGGCTCGGGTACCACGCTTGGTATATGTTCTATAATGGTTGGCTCAGGTACCACACCTGATACATGTTCTATTATGGTTGGATCGGGTACCACACCTGGTACGGGATTGATTTCTATAGGTGTGTTGGTTTCTTAAGAGAACCGGGTTTATCTGCTATTAATGTTCATTTCTTGTTGGTTCCTTGAGTGAACTAGGCTTATTTTCTATTGATGTTCATTACATGTTGGTTCCTTGAGTGAATCGAGCTTATCTGCTATTGATATTCTTTACATGTTGGTTTCCTAAGAGGGCCAGGATTTATTGTTGCTTGACATATTGGTCCTTAAGTGGCCGGGCTAGTATGTGTAAGTGTTTAGGTGGTTTCTTGAGTAAACTGGGGTTGCATGTTAAATGCCATAGACAATTTCCTAGTGATCCTTTGGTGGTCCGGGTTGCTTGCAAGCTGTGACATAATTATATGTTGTCTGTTACTTGCATTGTCGAGCATCACTTATATGGTTGTTGAGTCTGATTGTTGACTGGGGGTCTTATTGATAGTCATATGGACTTGGTCATTTCATATCGTCTGGTAATATTTGGTTATTGTCGTACCCTTGCAATTCCCATTTTGGGTAAGAGTGACAGGACAACACGTGGTGATGTCTGGGCTAGTTGGTCATAAGGCTAGGGGTTGTGGGGCGTATTGCTTGATGGGTTCAAGGCAGGTAAACTTGGAGGGCCTAAGGTTCCTAGAGAGTCATGTTTGACTTAGTTAGTGAAATAAGGCTAGTATTTTGCGAGCGCCTAAACTGGTGGGGTGTCAAGGGTAAGAAACCTTGGGGGTTGAATACGCAGGACTCACAGGCAACTTATTGTTTGGCTAAGGGCTAGGGGTCAAGGTGGTTGACTTAGGATCTTAATTTGAGTCAGGGTGGTAAATCATGGTTTTGTAGGTTGTCCCTTAACTGGCTAGCAGCGGCTGATAGTAGACTTGAGTGTTGAAACTGGAACCACTGAGGTGATTATAGTGGTTGGTAAGATGGGTGACTTGGTAAGTCCTAGTGTTAAGTGTGACTTGTGAAGTCTAGTGTTAAGTGTGACTTGGGAAGTCTAGTGTTAAGTATGACCTGGAAAGTCTAGTATTAAGTGTGACCTGGGAAGTCTAGTGTTAAGTGTGACTTGGGAAGTCCTAGTGTTAAGTGTGACTTGGGAAGTCTTAGAAATAAGTGTGACCTGGGAGGTCCTAGTATTAATATGATTGTGGGAAAGTCCTAGTGTTAAGTTGGACCAGGATGGGATGGTACATGAGTCTCCCTATTGTAGAGTTGGCAGCGGAGCCAGTTAGGAAGGCTCGGGGGCTAAACATGCAGGTTTTAGCGGTAATAGTACTAAAGTAAAGGTGGATGGTAACGGACTAGATTCTTATAATTTATTGTATGTTTTCTCTTGATGTCTTATATAATGGTATGTGGTGGATTCGTGTCGACCGATGATGCCTACCAGTATATGTTGTTTGTACTAATACTACTCTTACTATACCTTTTTAGGTATAGTCTAGTTGCAGGATCAGTGATGTTTCTTAGGTACAGGACGATGGTGATCTCCAGCAGCTTCTACTATTCATTCCATGGTGGAAGTTGTGTCTTCTCTTCACTTTCTTGTATTTCTCCTGTAGTAGCTCTTGTACCTGTTTAGACTAGTTCCTAAGGAGGGTCTGTTTTCAAGTTGTAAACGGTTTTTCTTATATTAAAAAGGTTTATTTTCTTATGCTTTAATTTATTTTCCATATTACCCGTTGGATCGGGTGGTACGGGTTATCCTATCTAGGTGTTTAGAGTAGGTGCCCGTATGGCCCGGTAGTTGGGTCTTGACAGAATAATGAATGCTCCAGGATCCTTCTTTTTCTACACAAGAGAACGAGAGGTTGTTGCACTACAATGGTGCAAATTATCTGCAAGTTCAAAGCTCACGGTTCTCTTCTTTATCACCATATCCTTAATAAACTTAGCATACCCAAGCATCTACTCTAGTGCTTTTACCAAAGGTATATTCATAGAAAGTTGTTTCAACATGGAGATGAACTTGCGATATTTCCCTTCTTCGGCGTTTTTAACTAATCTCTGTGGGAAAGGTGGATGAGGTCGTGGAATAGGCTTTAAGACTTGTGGGACCTCCTTTTCTTTCCCATCAACAAATACAGACTTCTTCTTATTCGGTTTCTCATTGCTAACCTGATCCTCAAAATCAACCACCATTTCACTATTTATATTCTTATCCTCAGCCGGATCATCAACAACTATAGGAATAGGAGGATCAATAGTCTGCTTTCCACTCTTAGTGGCCATATCCATGTAATGCCCATCATTTTTCAGATTCTGAACTAAATTACTAGGAAAGATACCCTTCTGGCGTTGGTTCAAGGCCGTAGACATTTGACCTAGCTATTGCTCAATTTGCTTGATTGTTGTGGCATGTGACTCGGCCTTTTGATTCATGCCTAAGATGTCGGCATAAATTCCTTCAAGCTCTCATCAGTCATCTCCACCTTCTTCAGCGTCTTAACCGGCATGTCTTCCATCCTTGTAAGGCTAGGACCTTCTTCATGGTTTCCTGAAGGAACATATAAGCCACTCTTATCATTTTGGAATGCATCCCTTTTATTCCAGTTGCCATCTCTATCTCTGCCTCTACTCCTGTCTCTATATCCATATTGATTGTAATTGTTTTCTCTATCTCTGTTATTGTTACATCTTTGATTTCCTTAACCTCGCCAAGTGTCTTGATTAGACCCTTGGCCGATGGACCGAAAACCCACACTCTAATCATTTAGAAAGTTGGCCTCTTCATCAGACTCAGAATCATCATGCTTAGGTGCTTTACCTTGTGAACTAACTGCATTCACCTTCTCAGCTTTGGTACCCATGACATGCTTAGCAATAATATCAATGCTTGTCTTCAACTCTGCCAAATCTTGACCAAGCTCCTATAATTGTTGCTGGTCTATAGACTTTCCAACAACATATGTTCCATCCAGAACTTCAGACTCTCTCGTGTGCCAACAATATATGTTCCAGCCAGAACTTCAGACTCTCTCGTGTGCCAAGCCCTATTCATCTTTGTGACTCAATCCAGGATCTCAGATGCAGCTGCATAAGTGTTATCCATGAATGCACCTCTAGTGACGGTGTCAGCTACTGCCTTGGTATTTTCATTAAGGGCCCTATAGAAGATCTCCATCAAGGTCTCATTCGAAATCCTATGATTCGGCACTTGTTTAAGCTTTTTATTGAACCTCAACCATTTCAGCTGCATGAAATTATAAATTTCTTGTTTGAGCTGTACCATCTTTGATAATGGGAAAAACCTCTCCAAGAAATTACTTTTCAACTCCCTCTATATAGTGATTGAATCATGAAGAGGCTTTGCCAGACAAAGAGTAGCCTCTCCTGTCAAAGAAAATAGGAATACTTGCAGTCTGATAGCATCTTGAGTCACCCCAGGTAACATGTAAGCCTTGCAAATCCCCATAAAGTTCAACAAGTGTAATTTTTCATCATCAGTGGATTTGCTTGCGAACAATCCCTTCAAATTCAGCAACTGGATCATGGTACTTGTGATGTCAAACTTTGCCCCAGCAGGCTATGGTGGTGGCACTATAGCACTCTTCATTCCCACATCATATAGATCAACATCATCAACATCATAATGAGGGATATTTCAGGGTTGCTGGTGTTGATGGCCCATGTTCCCTCTCTATCTGGACTGATCTTGGTTAACATTGTGTCAGGTTTCCCCGTCTCTTACAGCTTGTTCATTCTGTGCAGCCTGACGGGCAGCCTCTTGCCTTGCTTGCTCTTCGGTTGTAGCTTGGCATTGTTGTTATACTAGCCAAGCTGCCTCCGCTTGATGCACCCTTTCTTGATCTTCAACTATCGTTCTAGTTGTGGCCTATTCTGGTGTCTCAGCAATCCCGTCCTTAACCATGTTTCTCAGAGTTTGCTGACGTTTGATATCAAGTAGAATCAGGGGATTGCCTTGACTCTGTGTGTTGGGCATGCACAAGTGTGCAACCTAAGAAACAAAACAAAAACAACATAAAAAGTAAATCAAGAAATAAGGACTAATAGTCAAATAAACACAATTTCTCTAATCCTAAACCGTATTCCCCGACAATGGCGCCAAAATTTGATAAGCCCAAATTACATCTCCAAAAAGAAGTATAATGCAGTTGCTATTCAAATATAGAACCTAACCAAGGTTAGGGTCGATCCCATAGGGAATATGGTTGGACCTAGGTCAACTGTGCGTATTTGCGCTCTTAGACGTCTTATTTCCCCAATGGGGGTTATGTAACAAGTAATGTTTTCAAGTAAGAGTTTAACAAGTAACAGAGTATAAGTTTCAATTATCGTTAATCAGTGAGAGAAGTGACTAGGGTAGTGTTCCCAATGAGTTCATAACGAAGTAAAGCATTGTACTAGCAATCTAGTCTAGTGCTTAGCATGAAAGATCGGTAAGTTAAGTTCAACTAAATGGATGGTCACCAAGATAAAATAATTTCACCACACAACTTGGTCAGTCAACGGGTGTTTGGTTTATTAACCCTTACCATTAATCCCAAATTAGCTATTCCCGGATAAGGTCAAGATATTAGATGAGGGTTGTTAGCCTCAAATCTCCATTGTGTAATCCATTTTCCCATTTTTTACTCCTTTGGTCAAGCAAGTAAGAATAAGGCGAGTTCTAATGTTGCGCACCATTTAAAAGCAATCAAAACGAAGGGAAGAATAATACATGCATGAACACCATTCTAGAATTACTAAGTATTTTGCCTACGTTGTTAATCCGTCATGGTTCCCACAACCCTAGTTGTTGATTTATCTACTCATGTTCATAAGAAAACAATTAGATTCATATGAATAAATCATAATTATAACTTACAATTTGAATATAAGAAATCTTGAATCTTGAATTATCAAGAATACTTCAATTACTGAGAATCAATGATTGAATTCTCAAGAGTATATGAAAACTAAGTCAACAATACTCCAAGTAGTCGAATAAAAAATGAGTAACCCTCTAAAATAAACACTAGGGAAAGTATTTAGAGACAAAAAGACCAAATCTTATAAGAACTAGGAAAGCTGGACGTAACACTTCCAATAGTCAGATCCCATGGGCCATCATGGTTCCCATGTCCCACCATGGCTGGCTATCAGGATTCCTTCTCTCAGAGTCACACCTTCTATAGTGTTCCCACGATTAAAGTTTATGAGCCATCGCAATCTGCACAGCCCGTCGAAAGTCATATTTGGCCAGGGTCCCTTGAACAATATGTTCTACCTCTATCTAATGGTCAGTCCTAATGCACCATGGAAGGTCCCATGGCTCATTGAAGGTGACCGTCAGGTGCTTTCATCTTGCAATTTTTTATGGGAATAATACCATAGCCATTTCTGATGGCTCATGGCAACTCTGAAGACCCATCCTAATTGGTCATTAGGCTGACTTGCCTTGTTATCTGTAATGACCCTTCCGGTCATTTACGCGTGTTTGCCTTTCTTGTACAGTTAGATCTTGCATGTAGTGGCCCCAAGTCATTTATGGCTTGATGGGACCGGTAGTTCGGTGCCCGACTATTTGCTTGGTCTTTTTGGCCATTCCTTGTTTTAGAGCTTTTAGCTTTTGAAATCATTGACTACAGTCAACATCCTGGGTGTACGTGCTCGGAATCGAATTCCGACAGTTCCATTAGCTCCGGAGCATGAACTTTGGTCCATAGGGACCTTTTGGTCGGGATCCAGAAGCTTTTTAGCTTGGAATTCTCTCTCGTTCTGTGTTTTCAGGCCAGTTGAGCTGGTTTGGTTGACTTTGATCAACATTCAGAGAGAACGGTCTCGGATGGAAATTCCGTCAGTGCTTTTAGCTCCGGAATATCGAGTTTAGGCTAGAGAGACTATTGGTTTGGGTCCCTAGGCCTCCGGACTTTATTTTGGCCATTGGGTTCCATTTTGGGAATAGTTGGCTAAAGGTTGATTTTGGGCGTGGGGCCCACTTTTCATTAAATTGACATCCTATGAGATTTTTGTTGATTCCATTGGATCCGGAACGCCGTTTCTAGTTGAATAGCTCAGGTCGTTTGTGTTCGCAGGACCCCGGATGCTTTCCCGGGGACCCATCTTGTGAAAATTTGCCTAAGGATTGGTTGATGGTTGCTGGTGTGGGCAGCCCTATGCGTCTGGCCCTTATGCCCATGCGCCCCATGCGCCTGGCCCCTACGCCCATGCGCCCCATGTGCCTGGCCCCTGCGCCCATGCGCCCCATGCTCCCTGGCCACCCTGGTGCACCTGGGCCGCCCTGGCCCCTGGGCGCTGGCAGCTTATATAGCTGGCCAGCCCTCTTCTCCCATTTTTTTCTAAAAACCCCAAAAATGATATTCTCCATTAAAATAGCTCTCAAAAACCTCCATATAACCATTTTTCATCCCAACTACTTGGAGGATAATATTTTGTCGATCCATGCTCGTTTGTGGACTCGTTTGAAAGCTTGTTCAGTTAGTTCTTCTGTGGTTGTTGTTTATGTGGGGTCCCAGTGTTGGTTAGACTCAGCCAGTATGGACTAAAAGTTTGGTATGATATATGCTTCGAAATAGTTGGTTGTGTTCAGATTCGGTAGAGCGGTTGATTCAAACCAAAGGGTTGAGTTGAAGTTATATGCAAATTTCCATGTCTAGATGGCAACTTTGAACCCCAGAAACCCTTTCCTTGCATATGGGGAGTTCTGACTTGATATTCTCAGTGTGGTTGATTTCTTCATAAGTTGAGATTAGTAAAGTGATTTTAGAATTTATGCAGTGTTCGAGTGTTTGGAGCTTAGTTGGTGGTTACAGACCTCGTGATAGGCTTACCACACTTCTTGCAAAGGCTTGGTTTTGGTTTTGTCTGTTGGGCAGGTTGCCCTGGTTCATTCGCTTCCAGTTGACTCAGACTCGGCATGGTACAACAGTTGGGTTCATTCTACAGTTTGGAAGTTCTCCGTCAACACAAGGTACCCACATGTGCCTTTCCTAACTTTGGTGTGCAAAGTTCAGTCGGGTTCAGATGGTTGGTTCAGCTGGGTTCAATTATCGAGTTTGATGTTAGCAAAAGTGTCCGTTCATTTGTTGATGGCCAGTCGGGGAAGGTAACTACAACTTTTGACGATATGCTTTGGATTGTTATTTTGGATGTCAAAGGCTAGTAGACTATAGCTTCACTTCAATATAACTTGAGTATAAAAGGTGAATTCGTCTGTGGTAGAGTATAAGTGTGAGCTATGGATCTCCAGTGTATCAGTTGATGTTTCGATAGTGGTGCGAATGTTCAGCCTTTATGAAGTTTCATGATTATGGCACAGAAGGATTTGGCTCGGAATAAAAAGGTTTTGCGGATCAGCGGGTTCATGAGTTAGAGTTTTGGTTGTTGGCTTTTTAGGCAAACTTGGTTGTGGTTTCAAAGATTCGAGTTCTGTGTGTTGATCGCCTTGCTTCTCTGGTTTCGGTGTTGTGTCCGTGCTTTCCGGTTGAGGTTCTCGAGGTTCAGTTTGGGTTGGCAGAACCTTTGAATTTTGGACTTTCAGTTTGGGTTCTAGCTTGGCTAGTAAGGAGTTAGGCTGGGTTGCTTTTCATTGGTTCTATTTTGTTGGGTGCCGTCCAGCCGAGGAGGCTACCCCGGTTGTCTGAGAGAGTAGTGCGGTCTTTGTACACGTTGTTCTTTTGATCTCTAGTCTTTCCTTCTTTCCTGACTTTCGGGGACGAAAGTTTTTTTAGTAGTGGATGATGTAATGACCCTTCCGGTCATTTACGCGTGTTTGCCTTTCTTGTACCGTTAGATCTTGCATGTAGCGGCCCCAAGTCATTTATGGCTTGCTGGGACAGGTAGTTCAGTGCCCGACCATTTGCTTGGTATTTTTGGCCATTCCTTGTTTTAGAGCTTTTAGCTTTTGAAATTATTGACTTCAGTCAACATCCTGGGTGTACATGCTCGGAATCGAATTCCGACAGTTCCATTAGCTCTGGAGCGTGAACTTTGGTCCAGAGGGACCTTTGGTCGGGATCTAGAAGCTTTTTAGCTTGGAATTCTCTCTCGTTCTGTGTTTTCAGGCCAGTTGGGCTTGTTTGGTTGACTTTGATCAACATTCGGAGAGGACGGTCTCGGATGGAAATTCCATCAGTGCGTTTAGCTCCGGAATATCGAGTTTAGGCTAAAGAGACTATTGGTTTGGGTCCCTAGGCCTCCGAACTTGATTTTGGCCATTGGGTTCCATTTTGGGAATAGTTGGCTAAAGGTTGATTTTGGGCGTGGGGCCCACTTTTTGTTAAGTTGACATCCTATGAGATTTTCGTTGATTCCATTGGATCCGGAATGCCGTTTCTAGTCGAATAGCTCAGGTCGTTTGTGTTCGCGGGACCCCGGATGCGTTCCCGGGGACCCATCTTGTGAAAATTTACCTAAGGATTGGTTGATGGTTGCTGGTGTGGGCAGCACTATGCGCCTGGCCCCTGCGCCCATGCGCCCCATGCGCTTGGCCCCTACGCCCATGCGCCCCATGTGCCTGGCCCCTGCGCCCATGTGCCCCATGCTCCCTGGCCACCCTGGTGCACCTGGGACGCCCTGGCCCCTGGGCGCTGGCAGCTTATATAGCTGGCCAGCCCTCTTCTCCCATTTTTTTCTAAAAACCCCAAAAATGATATTCTCCATTAAAATAGCTCTCAAAAACCTCCATATAACCATTGTTCATCCCAACTACTTGGAGGATAATATTTTGTCGATCCATGCTCGTTTGTGGACTCGTAAATCCGATAAACCCTCTCTTTAAATTCCGAATTCTCCATGGATGATGAACCCAAAACCTCCATAAATCACCTTGATCATTACCAACAGCTTGGAGGTTAATATTTGCTGAATCTTGAGCGTTTGTTGGATTCTAAATCGGGTAAGTTCTTTCGTGATTTTTCCGATTTCTTCCACGAGTTTCATTCTTTAAATTCCTTGATTTGCGAGGTGTTTTGAGCCCTAATTTTTGTCCGTTTCCGCTCAATTTTTGAGCATGTGCTCCCGGGATGGTAAGGAACACAGGTGTATTTTTCATTTCCGGTTTTGGGTTATGGGGCCCACGGGCCCATTTGTGACCCGGATTTCAACCCGGTTATATTTTTGGCATTATGGGTATCGTTAGTCTTGTTTTAATCTGTAGATTGTTGTATTGATAGTGGTTTTGCAATTTGGAGCTTCCCAGAGCAGTTCGAGCCTGGACGACGTCGTCCCCGCAGCTATTCGTCGGACGACAGGTAGGTTATGGTTTTCCCCTATCTAGACTCTGCGTATATAGGCTATAACTGCATTAATTAGCATCCTTGGATGGGTTGTTATAGGTTGGTACCCCATACCTTGTTCGTCTTTCATCCGTCTATTTCATACGTTGTTTGTAGTATTCGCGTAGTAATGTATATTACCTTTGTGGTCCTGTGTGGCCTTGTATTGACTCTGGAACATAGATGGTGGGCTATTTGGGAATGTCCACGAGTCCCGGACATATAGATTATCCTTTTAGGCTGGTTATGTCTGCTGAGTAGCTATTGGGCCTGTGCAGGGCTGATAGGAATTGTTGTGAGCCGTTGGGCTACTTTTATATTTGTGTGCGAGCATATCATCCATGAAAAAGGTTTTCCCCTGCATGTTTTACTACAGTTTTGGCTGTGAGCCACTACTGACAGTTTTCCTAAATTTGTATGGCCCTGGGGGGCCGTTTTTGGTACTGTTGTTGATAGAAAAGGGGATTTTTGGATGTTTTCGCACTGATTTTATTACTGGTACTAGTCTCTGCGGGGCAGAGCACCAGACTTGATTTTATTACTGATACTTGTCTCTGCGGGGCAGAGCACTAGACTTGATTTTATTACTGATACTAGTCTCTGCGGGGCAGAGCACCAGACTTGATTTTATTACTGATACTAGTCTCTGCATGGCGGAACACTAGACTTGATTTACTACAGTTTTAGACCTGGTTACGCCTGGGCACCCTTGGAGGGATTTTTGAGGCATTTTCTACTACTTTAGTCCTAGACGGGGTCTGGGCATGCATACTTGAGACTAGGTCTCTATCTCGATCCAGGACTTGCTTCCGGATGACATGTCTTGATACTGAGTTTTAGTATGGGGTCGGGGACCTCCATGGACCTTACCACTCCGGGCCTGGGTCTTCGGGCTGCGTGTGCCAGAGGGAAGGGTATACGATGGAGTAGAGGTATACAGGCTGAGTCCTTTCATGGAACCTGCCTGCAGGGACTGGTTGGCACCGGAGGAGGTATATACAGAGGTTCTATTTCACATCATATCATATCATGCATTGGATCCCACCCTTGTTTGTTGTGTGCTCAGTGTACGCTCTGATAGTATGGGATGCCGGAGGATTTGTTTTCACTTGATTGTGTTCCTCGGTTGTATGGGCGGCCGTTGGGACTGTAGGTAGACTATATTTACTCCTGTTTTTACTTAGAGCTTGTCTTGGCACCCGGTTCTTGAAAGATTAGTGATGGCTAGCCTGTTGAGGCTTTGGTTGTGGGATTTTTGATTATTGAGAGGGCTTTGGAGTCCTATCTTATTGAGGCACTTTTGTGTGGCCTTCTGAGCAGAGTGTGAGACTCTGGTTCTATTCTTGTGGGAAGCTGAGTGGTATCTCTCGGTTATTGTGGCCTAGTTATTTCATCCTAGGGTCGTACTTGTGAGGTGATTCCCTGGTTATGCTATCATGTGATTGGATTGGTGTTATGACTTCCTTATACTGGTTGATTCCATTTTGAGTATGTTAGACTGCTCTCCGTCTTTTCCTTCCACTTGAGGTTACCGATATACCTCTATTTTCTCAACTCTCTCTCTACTTACTTATATTGTTGTGCAAGGAGTCCAGGTGCGTTCTCCTTTCCTTCATCGGTGATTCTGTGTAATTGTATCTCTGTGCTAGCATGTGTTACTTGAAGCTCTTGGTTATGGATGATCTGTGCTAGCTCCTTTTGCCTTGCTTATTGCCTCAGTGACTGCTTTCTTGCTATCTGTTACTTACTACTTTTATATCTTATATGCGCTCAGTCGGCCTATGATACCTACTGAGTACCCGTGGTTTTGGTTCTCATGCTACACTTCTGCACTTTTTTGTGCAGATATTAGCTGAGCTTTCGCCGTTGATCACGTTGGAGACTCGTGCAACTTTTGGATCTTTGAGACTGGGGTGAGCGCATGACGGTCGGAGCTTGTCTACATCTCATCTGTTGTACTGTTGCTCCTTGTACTTTCGGAGGCAATTTATGTTGTATTTTGTTACTACTAGCACTTGTATCCTATTAGAATCTTCTGTACTATTGATACCAAGTCTTGGGGTTGGTGTAGTTTCCTTTATGTAATTATATTCGAGTTTCTCTTTCGCTTATTTCTGCTTGCTGGTGCGTTTTGGTTAGGTAGTAGCCCATTAATAACCGTTCTGGGCTACGGGAATTGGTTCGCCTACCGGGGGATTGTAGGTGCTATCATGACTTGAGAAATCGGGTCATGACATAATCTTTTCTGGTTCATTCCACGGGCTGTGGTGGGTTCGACGGCCTATGAGGCTTTAGTTTTATGCTAGAATCAGTAGATTTCTCATCTTTTTCTGCTCCAAGTTATTTTCCCTGCACAAGTAGCAAACGGGCTTCATATCCAACAAAACACACTTAAGAACTTCTAAAATCCTATATTTTAAGCATCAAAAGTGTCTTGAAATCCTGGCACATCACATTAGTCAAGACAAAAGACATAACCAAAATTTCAGAATGACCATAATGGGCATAAAAAGCTGATTTTGGAATAACGTGCTCTTTTATCTTCAACTGATGGTACCTTGAGTGCAAGTTAATTTTTGGAAAGAAGCTAACTGCTTGAGTTTGATCAAACAAATCATCAATCCTCGACAGATGATATTTATTCTTGATGGTCACTTTATTAAGTTGACGATAATCTATATACACTCAAACTGACCAATCCTTTTTCGGACAAATAAGACTGGAGCACCTCAAAGTGAAGTACTTGGTCGAATAAATCCCTTATCAAGAAATTTCTTCAATTGTTATTTCAACTCTCTCAACTCAGTAGCAGCCATACGATAAGGTGGAATAGAGATCAGATGAGTTTCAAGAGTGACATCAATCCTAAAATCAATGACTCTATTAGATGGAATACCATGTATTCTTTGGGAAATCATTGACTATCAACACATAGTTAAATTCAGGTACTACACATTGAGTGTCATTTACAACAATTAAATGGTATATACACCTTTTTAAAATCATCTTGTCAGCCTTATGATAAGAAATAAATCTAACTCGAGGCTTAAATGATCTCACACTTCCATTCTATAATAGGTTTATTAGGAAATCAGTGGTGTTGAACCCTTTGAACACTACCATGAAACTTCTATAAATCCTAGAGGCAATAATAGGAACACCAATTAGGGTATTGATCGAAAAAAGGTCTATCAAAAGTTCAGGCTCTACCCCAAAGTCAAGAGCAAAATACAGAGTCACACAAGATAAATTCAATCCAGGATTAATCAATGAATACACATTATTGCTAAGTCAGATGTCCGGTGAACACATTCGTAATGAGTATAGGTCTAGTAGGTGTACTAGTAAGGAAGTGAGGTACTGAGTTTAGCATCACAAGACAGGTAGTGGATATTTATTATCAAATGATATGGGAGACAGTCAAAGCATCAGTCTCAGCATCAACAGAATAAAAACACTGACCGACCACTGTTCAAGAGAGATCCCAAAGGCTAAAAAATTTTGCTAGCTTTGAAACATGGTCTGAAGAAAAGAGGAATGCCAAACAAAGTCGCGGTCAAAGCAATGAAAAAATGCCAAAAAAGATTCACTTTAGCTTCTAGCTCTCTTAGCTTAGTGTAGGTTGCTTGCAAGACTTTTGATAGCTGGCTCGGCCAAATGGAATCACATCAATAAAAGATCACATAATAAAGTGGCAGGTTAGATAGCAAGAGAACTAGATAATTAATGGAAAGGGTGGCTAAAATGGATAGATCTGAGGGTTTAACTGGATACCTTGAAAAGCTCTCATGAGATCTCGTTGGCATGCCCTACCAAATGAAAAGGAAGTCATAGGAGCAAGTTAAGAGTTAGGAGATAGTATAGAAGGGGAGTGTTGAGTCCCATCCAGCAGTAATACTTTATCATTTCAAATTTATTAGCCCATAGGTGAACCATTAAGTCTTGGTTCAGCTACTTTTTAACTTCACTTAATGAGTCAATGATTGTTGTTGAGATTATTGATTCGGGTCACCTCTTAGAAACTAAATCTATCTGGCTCTCCTACCAGGTTCTAATACGTTCACTGAGATATCATGTGGTTAATGCCAAGGTCTTGTCAAAGCCTCCCCAAATCTCAACTCGTAATTTGAAGAAGAAAGATAAGGAAATCCAATTAGAGATAAGTTGCCCCTTGTCTCTCTTCTTTAGCTAATGATGAAGCAAATCCCTAAAGTCAAAGTAGTCCATGAAAGAATCTATTTTTTTCTTTTCAAGAAATTGGTTATGTAAATTGGGGTGAGTCTGTTATAAGATCTTCTTTTTTTCTCTTTTCTTTTATAGTTAGCTTGGATTGAGAAAGCTCCAACCAATAGCACTTATGTCACGACCCGAGGCAACCCCCTAGATGTAACATGGGACTAAGGATCACAAGTGACTCCAAGCTAACCCTTGGTCTTAGCATGACGTACGCAATATAATGACAATCATAGAAGAAGCATAAATAATTAATCTACGCAGGTGTGTACGCACCCCCCTGAGTGGACGAGAAAGAAAGGATTTCTCAGAGGCATTTCTATCAATCGGCGGAAGACTCACGCATACTGGGAGGGTATGACACTTTTTTTTTCCTAGCAATTTATAATACATTAAGGGGACAAAGACCAGAAACTCTTCGCTGAATGTGGCTCATAACCGGTACTGGACCCTCTTCCTCCGGTAAGAGTTATCTAACCTCTGTCTTGCTATAACCTAGTCTTACTCGCTCTTACCTCCCTGCTTGTTTTCCTTTCTTGCTTTCTCCTCGCCTTGTCGATATATCGCATCTTACAGGGTGTCTTTCATCAAGTAAAGGCTCATGATAATGCTCTTGTGGAACTAGGCTGCAGTAGGCAATCCAACTAAGCATAAGATAAAGGTATAAGAGTAACAAAATTTGAAACATCAAATAATAAATGTCTAGCTATGTTTGAAAAGCCTCTAAATATAACACAATGAGTTACTGGTACAAGACCCCCAGCTAACTCTAAGTGCTGAGTGAAAGGCATATACTAACTAGGAATCAAAACTAGTCCTTAAAAGATGAGGACTCACAAACTGTGATTGGGAATCCTGATGGGTCTAGCCACGAGTCTGAGAGCGAGCGCCTGAATCTACATCATCAAACGATGTTGCACAAAAAAGTATATGATCACTACTATGGAATGTTCTGATCATGTGAGAGATGCATAAACCATAGTAAAACATACATAAGCTGAAATCATGTCATGAAAGAAAAATCTGTAGTGTAATGACTCGATGCAATATCATAAGCTGAAAGTATCTTCGTACTCGTAAAACATAAGTAATAATTCTGAAAGAAAAGAGCCAAATACATTTAAAAGCTTTAAACCATTTATGTCGGAGATTCTCATAACCGATATAGACCATGTGAGCAACATAGAATCCAGTGTGCTACCCTACACTGAAAAAGGTTATCCTAATCGGCCATGGTTAGAACCATATGCTAAAGATCCTATAATGAGCCACAGAGGGCAACCTACGGTGGCAACGTAGTTCTGAGACTTAAGCGTATGCTAAACCCAGTCTAACTCGATGCTAAATACTACTCCCAAAAAATACATATAGCTCATATAATACTTGTGACATATCAAATTCTAAAACTGTTCATAGCTTAGGTAGACATATCTAGATTCAAAATCTTTCATAAAGCATAAGGACATATCTAATGTCAAAACCACTTGTAAAGCATATGGACATATCTAATTTCATGCTATTCATAAATTGATGATCTTAAAAAAAATAGTATCGTCATATTTCAAGACATACTTTTACTAAAACTCACAATTTGAAGAACTAGGCATGCAATTTCATAAATACTTAAAGTCATGTTATCTAAACATGCCAATTTTACTTAAAAGCATGCAATAGGAGGAAAATCATACTAGAAATCATTCCCAATTTATGGGCTTTTAAAATACTTGAGGATTCTCATATAAAATCATGGGTAAGGGATTAGAAAGCATACGTTGATGTAAACAAATCAATTTCATAAGAGAAATCATATTTGGGTAAGAACCCTAATTCCCAATTTCATAAAATCGAAGTGAAATCATAAGTTTTGGGCATAAGAGTGAAGAAATCCCTTATTGAATACCCACATGCCTGATATAAGGAGGAAACTGAGATCTTTGTCCGATCTTTATCATTGAATCCCCAACCCAAAGCTTTCCTTAGCCAAAATCTGAGGATGGAGACTTGGAGATTAAACCCTAGACCTTGGAGCTTGAGAGAGAATCCCTTTTTCTTATTTTGAAACTTGAAATGAGAGAATGAATGAAGAACTAGCTAATTGGGACTAAAAACCCCTTTAGTTGGGCCTAAAATGACTTAACTTAGGAGTTAAAAGAGTGGGAAATTACAAAAATACCTCAGGGATTTAATTCTGAAAAACTATTTAAAAATCTTAACCCAGGTTTCATGGATGGAGTCTACAACTCGTAGACAGGACCACAGACTGTAGTTAGAGGTTGTGGTTCCCTGGATAGATGACTAATTTCTACGAATGGTTTTCACGGCCCATAGAACTATTCATGGTCCATAGAAAACCTTATGTGGTTTTAAAGGAAAAGACTTACCCTCAGTCTGATTTCCATGGACTGGTTCCATAGCCCATGGAGCCATCCACGACCCATAAACCCCATTCATGGTTCTCAGACATGAAGAGAGGTCTGTTGAACTGGTTCCACGAGGCTTATCCATGACTCATAGATTATGCCCGTGGACCCTAGAAACTTCAAAATTCCAAAATTCCTAAGTCTAAAAGTTGGTTCATATTTTAGGGTGTTACAATATCTCCCCCTTAGAATAATTTGTCCTCAAATAAAGACTAAGTAACCTGAGTTTAGAAAGAAAGAGATACAATCCCAACCAACAGAACATAAAAACTGAAGTACAGTTATAAAGACTGAGTTCTAACTTGAAAACATGACTGAACTAAATTCGTAAAACATATGAGCATGCTAGTATCATGAGAAAGGCTGATGGAATAGGATCGAAGGGACATACTAAGGAGGAAACTAATACCTCAAGTTGAAACTGGATCAGAGGGAAATAGGTGAGGGTACTTGGTCTTCATGGCTGCTTCTACTTCCCAAGTAGCTCCCTCAACTGAATGGTTCCTCCTAAGAACCTTCACCAAAGCGACTTCCTTGTTCCTTAAGCTTCAAATCTGATGATCAAGAATCTCAACTGAAACTTTCTCATACGTGATACTATCCTTCACACCTACATTCTCTAATGATACAACAGATGCCGAATCACCAACACGCTTCTTCAATAAGGAAACGTGGAAAATCATATGAATTTCTTCTAGCTCGGCTGACAACTCTAACTCATAAGCCATATTACCAAATGTAACACCCCAGAATCTGATCCAGCTTTAAAACTTAGAAAAGTTGTAGAATTTTGAATTTCCAGGGATCACGGGTCACATCCACGAGCCGTGGATGGGTCCATGAGTCGTGGAAGGAACTCGTGATTTTAGTCCTGCAGACTACCCTCAGGTCGGAGAACTATGAGTCAGCTTCACAGTTCATGAATGCTTCCACGGGTCATGGAACCAAACCATGAAAATTAGACAAAGAGTGGTCAATTCCCCCGAAACCATGAGTTGGTTCCACGACTCATAGAAGTTTCTATGGGTCAACCTGATAGTTCATGGAAAGTTATCCGCAGCGTGGAATTTTGGCTCAGGAACCACGACTCCAATCCACGAGCCGTGGTTACTTCTACGGTCCGTGGAAAGGACCCGTGGAACATGAAGATGAGTTTTAAAATAACTTTTTCTTAATTAAATCCTAGGGGTATTTTTATAATTACCCACCCTTTTAACTCTTAAGTGAGGTCATTTTGGATACTTTTAGTAGGGTTTTTACTCCTATTATCATAAGTCTTTCATTATTCCTCATTCATCTCTCAAAAGAAGAAAGAACTCCTTCAAGCTCCATGTCTCAAGCTCTAAGATCAAGCCTCCATTTCTTTTCATCTTAAGATCAAGCTAGCTTCAATAAGGTTTGTGGGTATTCAATAAGGGAATCCCTTCACCCTTATGCCCAAAACTCATAATTTTACTTTGATTTATGAATTTATGAAATTAGGGTTCTTACCCAATTAGGGGGAAAACTCATGAGTTCAGTTTTAAAGTATCAATTCATGGTTTCTCATTGCTTATCTATGTTTTATTTAAAGTTCCTTAATTGATTTCAAAAGCCCATGCATTAAAGATGATTTTATAGCATGATTCTATGAATTGAATTATTTCAAGTGAAAATTGGCATGTTTAGATAACATGGCCTTATATATTTATGAAATTGCATGCCTAATTCTTCAAGTTATGAATCCAGAAAGAAAAGTATGTTTTGAATTATGGCTATTCTAAGATTCAAGAACTTATGATATGAGAATTGCATGACATCAGATATGTATTTATGCTTTTCAAATAGATTTGGTATCAGAGATGCCACAAGTATATTATGAGCTATATGCATGTTTTGGGAGTAGTATTTAGCACCGAGCGATGAGGGTCGATTACCCAAGTCCACAACTACATTATCAGCGTAGGTTATGAATTGCCCTATCGGCTTATGAAAGTGGTTCCACAATTGATCATGGTGTCATGTGCTTTAGCAGACATTAGGGAAGCTTTGCCAACTAGGGTTATATAGTTGAATTATGGTGTCCCATTCCTTGGTAGGGTTCAGGACAGCTTTGCTAACTAGGGTTATATAGTTAGATTCTATGTAGCTCGCATGGTCTATTGTTGGTTATAAGAAACTCCCGTATGAATGTTTTTAAGTCTCATGCTATGTTATCTTTTATCTCATGCTTAAATTATGATATTACTTATGATTTCTCTATTAGGCATGATCTCAATTTCTACGATGTTTTAAGCACGTTTTACGTATGTTTTAAGCACGTTTTACGTATGTTTTAACATGATCATGCATATCTCATATACTCAGTACATCCTATAGTACTGACGCATTTCTTACGCTGAATCCTCTTGATGATGCAGATTCAGGTTCGAGTCCTCAGATTTGTGGCTAGAGTTTAGTCGGTGTCCTAACTTTGAGTGGTAAGTCCTTATACTTTGAGGACTAGTATCAGTTGTCTATCTTTACAGTTTTTATATAGTATTTGGAGTTAGTTTGGGTCTTGTCCCAACAACTCATTGTTCAGTTTAGAGGCTTTCAGACTTAATAGAGATTTTGTATTTGAGTTTCAGATTCGGTTATGTTATGTTTTAGCTGTTGATGACTTAGTCTATTTATCTCTTCAGTTTGATGCTTCCACTATATTTTCTTATGAATTTCTAAGTATTCTATGGCCAAGGTTTAACTTGGGTACTTATGGTCCCGAGTTCCGTGTTACGCCTAGGGGATAGTCTCGGGGCGTGACAAACTTGGTATCAAAGCCTCAAGTTCAAGAGTCCTAGGTTGTCTGAAAGTCACATCGAGTAGAGTCTCTTTCATATGTGTATAGCACGCTACACTTATAAGAGAGAATCTATAAGGTGTCTTAGGAAAAACTTCACTTCTTTCTTGATCAATATCCTGCGATAGAGTTTGACTCTATTGACCTCTAATCTATTCTTTATGCATTTCAAATTATGCCTCCTCATCGTGTCATGCCTCGCCGAGCCACTCAAAATGTTAACCCTCCAATTCGAGACCCCGAGGTCACAAATGTGGAGTTCAGAAATGCCATTCATATGCTATCTCAGACTATGGCTTCTCAGGCCAATCAATAAGCTCTTATCCTCATCCACCCTCAAGGTGGGATAGAGGCCCGAGTTCGAGATTTCGTTCGCATGAGCCCACCTGAGTTCTAGGGTTCAAAAGTTGGCGAGGATCTACAAAATTTCTTGGATAAGGTAAAGAAGATATTTGGTGTGATGCAAGTAGGTGGTGTTGATTGTATTGAGCTAGCTTCCTATCAACTCAAGGATGTGGCTCATATTTGGTTTACTCAATGGAAAGATATTAGGGCTAGAAATGTGGTCCCTATGACTTGGGAATGCTTTAAGAGGGATTTTCTTGACCGGTTATTCCCGAGGGAGTTGAGGCAAGCTAAGGTCAAAGAGTTTGTGAATTTGAGGCAAGTTTGTATGTCGGTTCAGGAGTACGGATTGAAGTTAACCCAGCTTTCTAGGTATGCTTCTTCCATGGTGGCTGACCCATGGGATGAGAGGAGTAAGTATGTTTATAGAGTGTCGGATCTGGTAAAGAAGAATTGTAGGTCCATGATGCTTTTGGGTGACATGGATATTTCTCGACTTATGACTCATGCCCATCAGATCGAGGGAGACAAGTTGAGGGAGATGTTAAGGGAGAACAAGAGGGTTAGATCAGAGAGTTCAGGTTTTGGACATCAGAGGTCCGGAGGCAGACATCGCTCTTTGTTTCAGAAGAAATCATCAGGGCCCACTCATTCTTCAGCTAGTGTTCCTACCCAGGCCCCCAGGCCCCCAGGCCTCGCCATGATCAGGCTGGCAAAGGATCTAGTTCCTATTCACAGGGAAGTGTTGCCAAGGGGCCTTCCTACCCCATTTGCAGCAAGTGTGGAAAGAATCATCCGGGTGAGTGTCTAGATAGTTCAGGTAGTTTCTTTGGGTGTGGTCAGGCTGGACATTGGATTAGAGATTGCCCTTTAGACAGGAAGGGACAGGGAGGAGGTAGGACTCAGTCTACCCCAGCATCATCAGGAGGTTGACCAGCCCAGCAGGGCAATGCTTCTAGATCTGGTGGTTAGCACCAGAATCATCTTTATTCCATGTCCTCACTCCAGGACCAGAAGATTTCACCAAACATTATGACTGGTATGTTAAAAGTATTTTCCCTCGATGTGTATGCTTTATTAGATCCGGGTGCCTCTTTATCTTTTATGACCCCTTATGTTTCTTGGAAATTTGAATTTTTCCCTGAACAGCTTTTAGAACCCTTTTTTGTTTCTACTCCTGTTGGTGAGTCAGTCCTAGCCAAAAGAATCTACCGAAATTGCCCTATCTCATTCCTTTATGGAGTCACTTCAGTGGATCTAGTAGAGTTGGAGATGACTAATTTTGATGTTATTCTTGGTATGGATTAGTTGTATGCATGTTATGCCTCGGTTCACTGTCATACTCGAGTCGTCAGTTTCAAGTTTCTGAATGAACCTATCTTAGAGTGGCAAGGTAGTCCTCCATCCTCGAAAGGTTGTTTCATATCTTATCTTAAGGCTAGGAAGATGATTTCTAAGGGTTATTTTTATCATATAGTTTGGGTTGTGGACATGGAGTCTGCAACCCCATCTCTCCAGTCAGTTCCTATTGTGAACAAATTTCTAGAAGTGTTTCCTTAGGATTTGCCTGGAGTCCCTCCCAAGCGGGAGATCGACTTTGGGATAGATCTTCTCGCAAATACAAATCCTATATCTATTCCTCCCTAAAGGATGGCTCCCGTAGAGCTTAAAGAATTGAAAGATCAGTTGAAAGACTTCCTTGATAAGGGTTTTATTCAACCCAGCATCTCTCCATGGGGTGCTCCAGTATTATTCATTCGAAAGAAAGATGGTTCCCTCAGAATGTGTATCGACTATTGTCAGTTGAACAAGGTCACAATCAAGAATAAGTATCCCATTCCTAGAATTAATGACTTGTTCGATCAGCTTCAGGGTGCCAGTTACTTCTTCAAGATCAATCTTAGATCCGGTTATCATTAGCTTCGTGTTTGAGAGTGTGACATTCCAAATACAACCTTCAGAACTCGGTATGGTCATTATGAATTTGTGATTATGTCTTTTAGACTAACGAATGCTCCTGGAGCCTTTATGGATTTTATGAACCATGTGTTCAAGCAGTATTTAGATATGTTTGTGACTGTGTTCATTGATGATATCCTTATCTACTCTCAAAGTAAGGAGGAGCATGCGAACTATTTGAGAGTGGTGTTGCAAACTCTCAGACAGTTATTTGCTAAGTTTAGCAAGTGTGAGTTTTCGATGCAGTCTGTTGCTTTTCTGGGTCATATTGTGACTAGAGATGGTATTTAGGTTGATTCTCAAAAGATTGAGGCGGTAAATAATTGCCTAGACCCACTTCCCCATATGATATTAGGAGCTTTTTGGGTTTGGCTGGTTACTACGAGAGATTTGTGGAAGGGTTTTCTTCCATTGTTGCCCTATTGACTTGGTTGACTCAGAAGAAGGTTAAATTTTAGTGGTCTAATCTAATGAGAAGAACTTTCAGGAATTGAAGACTAGATTGACCACAGCTCCAGTGTTAGCTCTACCCGAGGGCCTAGATGATTTTGTTGTGTATTGTGATGCTTCTAGGATTGGTTTGGGTTGTGTGTTGATGCAGCGTGGGAAGGTGATTGCTTATACTTATAGATATCTTAAGATTCATGAGAAGAACTACCCTACTCATGATCTTGAGTTAGAGGTCGTGGTTTTTGCTTTGAAGATTTGGAGACACTACTTGTATGGTATTCATGTGTACGTATTCACCAATCATAAGAGTCTTCAGTATGTGTTCACTTAAAAGGATTTGAATCTTTATCAAAAGAGGTGGCTTGAGCTTCTTAAGGATTATGATATGAGTGTGCTTTACCATCCGAGTAAGGCCAATGTCGTGACAGATGCACTTAGTAGGTTGTCTATGGGTAGTGTGTCTTTGATTGAGGACGTGAAGAAGAAATTGGCCAAAGAGGTTCATCGACTTGCTCAATTGGGAGTTTGCCTTACGGATTCGACAGAAGGTGGTGTTATTGTCCAGAATGGTTCCAAATCTTCCTTGGTAGCAAAAGTGAAAGGAAAGCAAGACAGTGATCCTATTTTGCACCAGCTGAAGGGTGCAGTCCATCAATAGAGGGTAGAAGTTTTCTCCCAAGAGGGAGATGGTGTGCTTCGATATCAGGGTCAATTGTGTGTTCCTGACATAGATGAGTTAAGACAACGGATTTTGGCAGAGGCTCATAGCTTCAGGTATTCTATTCACCCCGGTGCCACCAAGATGTATCGTAACCTATGGGAAGTTTATTGGTGGAATAGCATGAAGAGGGACATAGCAGGTTTTGTGGCTAAGTGTCCCAACTGTCAATAAGTGAAAGTAGAGCATCAGCGACCAGGTGGTATTACCCAGGATATTGATCTTCCTACTTATAAATGGGAAGTGATCAATATGGACTTCATTACTGGTTTGCCTCATACTCTAAGGCAACATGATTCTAGTTGAGTGATTGTCGACCGAATGACTAAGTCATCCCACTTCTTGGCTGTTAAGACTACGGATTGAGCGGATAATTATGCCATACTCTACATTCAGGAGATATCCATATTGCATGGTGTTCTATTGTCTATCAATTCAGATAGGGGTACTCAGTTTACATCCCAGTTTTGGAAGTTATTTCAGAATGGTCTTGGTACTCAGGTTAAGCTTAGCACAGCTTTTCACCCACATACGGATGGCCAGGCAGAGCATACTATTCAGACTTTGGAGGATATGTTGAGAGCTTATGTGATTGATTTCAAAGTTAATTGGGATGATCACTTACCTCTTATCGAGTTTGCCTACAACAACAACTTTCATTCTAGCATCCAGATGGATCCTTATAAGACACATTATGAGCAGAGGTGTAGATCTCCTATTAGTTGGTTTGAGGTAGGTGAGGCAGCTTTAATTGGTCAAAATTTGGTTCATGATACTGTGGAGAAGGTTCAGATCATTAGGGAGAGGTTGAAGATAGCTCACAGTCGACAAAAATCATATACAGATCTGAGGAGAAGAGAGTTGAAGTTTGAGGTTGATGGTTGGGTATTTCTGAAAGTGTCACCCATGAAGGGTGTGATGAGGTTTTGAAAGAAAGGGAAACTTAGTCCTTGTTATGTAGGTCCTTATCGGATCCTGGGGAGAGTTTGTAGTGTTGCTTATGAGTTGGATTTGCCAACAGATTTAGAAGCGGTTCATCCTGTTTTCCATGTTTCCTTGTTAAAGAAGTGTGTTGGTGATCCAACCTTGATTATTCCTTTGGAATATGAGAGTGTGAAGGATAACCTTACTTATGAGGAAGTTCTCGTGGAGATTCTTGATTGCCAAATTCGGAGGTTGAGAAACAAATAAGTCACTTCGGTGAAGGTTCTTTGGAGAAATCATCTAGTCAAGGGAGCTACATGGGAAGCAGAAGCAGCTATGAAAGCCAAGTACCCTCATCTCTTTCCTTCCGACTCAGTTTGAGTTTGAAGTAATAATTTCCTTCTTAGTTTGTCCCTCTTATTCTACTTCATCAGTTTCCCTCATGATCCTAGCATGCATTCACGTTTTTCAAAGATAGTTCAGTCATGTTTTAAGTTAAAAAGCTCAGCTTTCATGTTTATCCTTGAGTTTCATATTTTGTTGATTGGTTGGGCTGTTTTCTCTCTAGTTTTCCTTGCTTAGTCTTTATTCAAGGATGATGATCCCAACGGGGAGATGTTGTAACACCCCAGAATCTGATCCAGCTTTCAAACTTAGAAAAGTTGCAAAATTTTGAATTTCCAGGGATCACGGGTCAAGTCCACGAGTCGTGGATGGGTCCACGAGTCGTGGATGGGTCCACAAGTCATGGAAGGGACTCATGATTTCAGTCCTGCAGACCACCCTCAGGTCTAAGAACCACAAGTCAGTTTCACGGTTCGTGGATGCTTCCACGGGTCATGGAACCAACCCATGGAAATCAGACAGAGAGTGGTCAATTCCCCCAAAACCACGAGTTGGTTCCACGACTTGTAGAAGTTTCTATTGGTCATCCTGATAGTTCGTGGAAAGTTATCCGTAGCCTGGAATTTTGGCTCAGGAACCACGACTCTAATCCACGAGCTGTGGTTACTTCTACGGTACGTGGAAAGGACCCGTAGAACCTGAACCCGAGTTTTAAAACAACTTTTTCTTAATTAAATACTAGGGGTATTTTTGTAATTATCCACCCTTTTAACTCTTAAGTGAGGTTATTTTGGCCACTTTTAGAAGTGTTTTTACTCCTATTAGCCTAAATCTTTCATTATTCCTCATTCATATCTCAAAAGAAGAAAGAACTCATTCAAGCTTCAAGTCTCAAGCTCAAAGATTAAGCCTCCATTTCTTTTCATCTTAAGATCAAGCTAGCTTCAATAAGGTATGTGGGTATTCAATAAGGGAATATCTTCACCCTTATGCCCAAAACTCATAATTTTATTTTGATTTATGAATTTATGAAATTAGGGTTCTTACCCAATTAAAACTCATGAGTTCAGTTTTAAAGTATCAATTCATGGTTTCTCATTGCTTATCTATGTTTTATTTGAAGTTCCTTATTTGATTTCAAAAGCCCATGCATTAAAGATGATTTTATAGCATGATTCCATTGAATTGCATGATTTCAAGTGAAAATTGGCATGTTTAGATAACATGGCCTTATATATTTATGAAATTGCATGCCTAATTCTTCAAGTTATGAATCCAGAAAGAAAAGTATGTTTTGAATTATGGCTATGCTAAGCTTCAAGAACTTATGATATGAGAATTGCATGACATCAGATATGTATTTATGCTTTTCAAATAGATTTGCCATCAGATATACTACAAGTATATTATGAGCTATATGCATATTTTGGGAGTAGTATTTAGCAGCGAACGGCGAGGGTCGATTACCTAAGTCGAAAACTACATTATCAGCGTAGGTTATGAATCGCCCTATGGGCTTATGAAAGTGGTTCCACAATTGATCATGGTGTCCTGTGCTTTAGCGGACATTAGGGAAGCTTTGCCAACTAGGGTTATATAGTTGAATTATGGTGTCCCGTTCCTTGGTAGGGTTTGGGACAGCTTTGCTAACTAGGTTTATATAGTTAGATTCTATGTAGCTCGCATGGTCTATTGTTGGTTATAAGAAACTCCCGTATGAATGTTTTTAAATCTCATGCTATGTTATCTTTTATCTTATGCTTAAATTATGATATTACTTATGACTTCTCTATTAGGCATGATCTCAATTTATACTATGTTTTAAGCACGTATTACGTATGTCTTAACATGATCATGAATATCTCACATACTCGATACATACTATAGTAATGACGCATTTCTTGCGCTGCATCCTCTTGTTGATGCAGATTCAGGTTTGGGTCCTCAGATTCGTGTCTAGAGTTTAGCCGGTGTCCCAACTTTAGGTGGTGAGTCCTCATACTTTGAGGACTAGTATCAGTTGTCTACCTTTATGGTTTCTATTTAGTATTTGGAGTTAGTTGGGGTCTTTTCCCAGCAACTCATTGTTCAATTTAGAGGCTTTCAAACTTAGTAGAGATTCTGTATTTGAGTTTCAGATTCTGTTCTGTTATGTTTCAGATTCTGGTTTGGAAATTAATAGAAGCATAACATGTATGTAAGCAATCCATACCAAAAACAATATCAAAATTAGTCATCAACAACTCTACTAACTCGGGTAAGGTGACTCTATGAAGGGCTGAGATAGGATATTTTTTGAAAATTCTCTAGGCTAGGATTAACTCACCAACAGGAGTGGAAACATAGAAGGGTTCTAGGAGTTTTTTAGGACTGGCTTTGAACTTGCAAGCAACGTAAGGGGTTACAAAAGAAAAAGAAGCTCCTGGGTCTAACAAAGAATAAACATCGAAGAAAAAGACTCGTAACATACCAATGACTATATCAGGTGATTCCTCTTGGTCTTGGCAAGATGACATAGCATAAAGATGATTCTGGCACTGACCGCCACCTATACTAGAAGTGGTACCCTACTGAGTTGTACGACCTACTGGATTTGATGAAGTAGTACCTTAAGCCTTGCTGCCTACACTATCCTACCTGGCTGAGGGACAATCCCTAATCCTATGCCCCAGTTATTCGCATCCAAAACATCCCTCTGGGCCAAGGCGACACTCTTCCGAGTGACTTTTACCATACTTGTTGCAACGAGGGTAGGGAGTCCCCTTTGTAACACTCCCCTAAGAATGAGATCCTGATGCCCGACCTGTCTAATCATGCCTAGGTCTGGACCATTGAGTAGGAGCACTAGCTGATGATGGCACAGGTCTTGATGACCTCTTATGAAACAAAGACCGGTGTCCACCTCTGGACCTCTAATAACTGAAACCCAAATTCTCTCTTCTTGCCCTCTTATTCTCCCTTGCTATTTCTCTTAGTTTATCTTCCTCAATCTGCTAAGCATATGTCATGAGCCTGGAAATATCCATATCCTCCAATAGCATAGCTATCCTGCATTTCTTATACTCATCCGAGCCCTCGGCTCGGCCACCATAAAAGGAGCATACCTTGAGAGCTGAGTGAACTTTAGCCTATACTCTTGGACTGACATTGATCCTTGCCTCAAATTCATAAACTCTTCAGCCTTGGCCTCCCTCAACTCTCTTGGAAAGAATTTATCCATAGAAGCCTCAACAAAACACTCCTAAGTCATAGGGGATGCATTCCTGCCCTTACTTTCCTTCGACTGAGTATACCAAATGTGATCCACATCCTTGAGCTGATAGGAAGCTAGTTCAACACTATCAGAACCAATCATTTGCATTACCTCCAAGATCTTCTACACCTCATTTATAAAATTATGTGGATCCTTCCCAACCTTGGACCCCAAAAGCTCTAGCGGGTTCATATGAACAAAGTTTCAAACTCTGGTAGTAGTTGCCCTACCATTTGGGTTAGCAGGAACAGGTGCCTACTGATTAGCCTAATTGGTCATCGCCTGGGCTAACATATGAATAGCATTTATGAACTCCACATTTGTGACCTCGTGGTTCAGAACTGGAGGATTAGAATTACGGGCGTTGGCTCTGCGAGGAGGCATGATTTGAAATGCATAAAGAATGGATTAGAGAGTAGAAATAAAGTTAAACTCTATCGCATGATAAAGATTTCGAAATAAGTGGAGTTTTTCTTAAAACATCTTGTATCCTCCTCTTATAAGTGTGGCGTGCTTTAAACCCCTGAAAGAGACTCTACTTAATGCAACTTTCAGACATTCTAGGACTATTGAACCTGATGCTTTGATACTAAGTTTGTCACGCCTCGAGGCTACCCCGTAGACGTAACACGGGACTTAGGATCATAAGTTAACTCAAGCTAACCCTTGGTCTTAGCATGACATATGCAACATAATGACAATCATAGTGTAAGTGTAAATAACGGAAGTAGGCAATCCAACTAAGCATAAGATAAATGTCTAAGAGTAAAAAAAATCTAAAACATCAAATACTGAATGTCTAGCTATGTCTGAAAAGCCAATAAATATGACATAATGAGTTATTAGGACAAGACCCTAGCTAACTCTAAGTGCTTAATAAAAGTCATCTACTAACTAGGAGTCATAACTAGTCCTCGAAAGATGAAGAATCACCAACTATGACTGGAAATCCTGTTGGGTCTAGCTACGAGTCTGAGAGAGAGCGCCTGAATCTAAATCATCAAAGGATGCAGCACAAAGAAGTATGTGATCAGTACTACAAAATGTATTGAGCATGTGAGAGATACATAAATCGTATTAAAACATGCTTAAAACATACTTAAGCTAAAATTATGTCATGATAGTAAAATCTGTATTGTAATAACTCGATGAAATATCATAATCTAAAAGTATCTTCCTACTCGTAAAACATAAGTAATAAGTCTGAAATCTGAAATCAAAGAGTCAAATACATTTAAAAGTTTTAAACTATTTTTGTGGGAGATTCTCATAACTGACATAGACCATGTGAGCTACATGAAATCCAGTGTGCTACCCTACACCAAAAAAGGTTGTCCTAACCGTCCAAGGTTAGAACCATATACTAAGGATCCTGTAATAAGCCATAGAGGGCAACCTATATTGGCAACGTAGTTCTGGGAGTTATGGGTACACTAAACCCAGTCCAACTCGGTGCTAAATACTACTCCCAAAATATACATTTAGCTCATATAATACTTGTGACATATCTAATACCAAAATTATTTGTAGCTTAGGTAGACATATCTAGATGCCAAACCTTTCATAAAGCATAAAGACATATCTAATGTCAAAATCACTTGTAAAGCATATGGACATATCTAATGTCATGATATTCATAAATTCATGATTCTTAAAAACATGGCCATATTTCAAAACATACTTTTTACTAAAACTCACAATTTGAAGAACTAGGCATGCAATTTCATAAATACTTGAGGTCATGTTATCTAAACATGCCAATTTTACTTGAAACCATGCAATAGGAGGAAAATCATGCTAGAAATCATTCCCAATTCATGGGCTTTTGAAATACTTGAGTATTCTTATATAAAATCATGGATAAGGGATTAGAAAGCATACTTTGATGTAAACAAATCAATTTCATAAGAGAAATCATATTTGGGTAAGAACCCTAATTTCCAATTACATAAAATCAAAGTGAAATCATAGGTTTTGGGCATAAGGGTGAAAGGAATCCCTTATTGAATACCTACATACCTGAACTCAAAGTTTCCTTAGCCAAAATCTGAGGATGGAGACTTGGAGATGAAACCCTAGACCTTGGAGCTTGAGAGAGAATCCATTTTTCTTCTTTTGGAACTTGAATTGAGAGTGAATGAAAAACTAGCTAAGTGGGACTAAAACCCCTTTTAGTTGGGCCTAAAATGACTTAACTTAGGAGTTAAAATAGTGGAAAATTATAAAAACACCCCAGGGATTTAATTCTAAAAAATTATTTAAAAATCTTGGCCTAGGTTTTACGGATGGAGTCTACGTCTCATAGACAGGACCATGAACCGTAGTTGGAGGTCATGGTTACCTAGACAGATGACGATTGTGGGTCTAATTTCCACATATGGTTTTCATGGCCCGTAGAACTATTCACGGTTCGTAGAAAACTTTCTGTGGTTATAGAGGAAAAGGCTGACCCTCAGTTTGATTTTCACGGACTGGTTCCATGGCCCGTGGAACCATCCACGACCCATGAACCCCAGTCTTGGTTCTCAAACCTAAAGAGGGGTCTGCTGAACTAGTTCCTCGAGGCTCATCCATGGCTCGTGGCTCTATCCACGGCTCATGGGTTGTGCCCGTGGACCCTGGAAACTTCAGAAATCTAGAATTCCTATGTCTAAAAGCTAGTTTAGATTCTGGGGTGTTACAACTTAGACATGTGTATATAGTTAGAAATGGTCTCGTGAAGCCGGTCAATGTTAAACATAGAGAAAAAAATAGATCAATCCATAAGTTCACACTAGTCAATACAACTTTTTTTGAATTTTATTTTCCACAAGAGTTGATATTTCTAATTAAATCTTCTTGTTACTAGATTTTCTATGGGATAAATTATAGGCAAAAATTCTTTATTCCTTTCCTCCACATAGAAATTTTTCTTCCAAGTCATACCATAAGAGTCATTTATTATCTTTCTTTGATTCTAGATCAAAGATTAATTACCATGCATTATCCAAAAATGACAGAAATATAGCCCAATGCCGCAAAGGTAATAATATCTTATGATCTGGAGATCTCCACGGAGATGGATATGGAAACCCTTCACAGATGGGTGGAGAATATAAGGAGGACCTTTCTCTCCTAAAGCTACTCATTAGGGAATACCAGCCAAATTAGTTTGTCTGCCATTTTCTTTTCTAACAGAGTCGTTATTCCTGGCTAGCATAGAAGTCTCTCGCGCAAGCGAAGGAGATGTATTTTTATGGTGGTATTGTACAAGCTCTACCACCCTACCCTAAAATTCCCATTCCCCTAGAGTTCCAAAGTGATTCTCATTCTTATCGCAGCCTTCTTAAGCTGAAAGAAAGCTGGGCAAGAATATCATGGTAGTACAAAGGGGGAGCAGAATTGTATTTAGGATTGGTTCTTTAGACCGATCACAGATTCTCAACCCTATCTTTTGGCTTCCACTCCATTTGAGCTCTCTTATTTCAATCCCACCGTGAGAAGGTAGAGAGCAAAACCAACCCAACAAACAACTATTACTATGCCCCTATTAGTAAAGCATGTATTTTGGCAATTGAATCATAAGTTGAGATCATAAAGAGCATACCACGAGTAGGAAGTGGAATTAATACAATGGATTCAAAAGCATCAAACTTATCTTGTCCAAAAGAATTGAAAAACATTGAAATGATACCATCCATACTTAATAATAGAAGGATTTGGCAGAAATATGTAAAACCGATGGAAAGAATGGGAGAAAAAAAGACAAAATTTATGCAATTTATTTTCTAAGAAAGAGATCATAGTGATTGATGGCTCTTTCAATCTGGTGAAATGGAATTTGTGCAATTTGGGTCAGATTAATAAGCTTACGGTCACTGAAAAATAACCTGACATGATTGATAGAATCACTACGTGGGAGAAGGCAACTTGATGCGGGAGAGGAATGAGTACAGTTCAATCTTATGGCTTGCCGCACTGGAGTAATCCAATTTGTGGTTCCACACATTCCACCACTTTTCTGTTCATTTTCAATACTCATCATGAAATGTCATGAGCAGCAGGATATTGAGGTCTAAAATTTGAAATGAAATTTTTGATTTGCATGTTCTTAGTTGTCATGGGAAATAAATACATAAATAAGAAGATATTATTCCCTGAACTGCATCAAAAAGGGCATCGATCTCTCTTTTATGGGCTTTTTCCCTCGTATTTGACCTATCCAAGTTAGCCCACGCAAGCGGACAAAGAGGTGGAGGAATTTGCAGCATATATATTAATTCATTGAATAGATCAGTTTCTGTCTTCAAGGTCGGTGGCACCGTTAGCTGGCGTAGAAAGACTTAGAAAATCAATATTAAATCAACTATTGTATCGATCTACGCATCTTCCCTTAGAAAGGAAGTAGTTATGGGGAGATTTATCCCTAAAAGAAAAGGCTAGGGGTCTCATGGATAATAATATGATATATATTTTGCTAGAGGTAGGGCTCAACTTATAAATAATATTAAGAAGCGGCCCTTTCATGACTCAAATAGCTGGTATGCTTTTCGGCTTAAATGGGCGTGCAGATTGAAAAACATATTCAAGTTGTACTTGTGAAACGAGACTATTTGGTTGGGTCTCTTCTTGTAAAGAGGTACCAGATCAGGGGTCTAATCTTCTCCCCAAAGGGATAAGCGCAAATAGTAAAAATACATATGACCGCAATATCAGAAGTCTCAACTACCTCCTTATGAGCCAAATCATAGAGTCAAGCTTGACCCCTTTTCCCATTATTAGCAGCAACTTTACCACGAGCATTTGGAACTGAGTTATTATTTTTGGTAGCAACGTCTTTAGTAACAGTAGGAGCTGGATCATTGTTCCTCTGGCTAGAAGAGTTAGGAAACTACTTTTGTAGCTTTCTTCAATTTTTCCTAACATGTACTCTAATACAACAATGATGACAAATCCTAGTATGGAGAATGTTAGATTGATAAGACCTCTGATTAGCATTCTGAGAAGGCCTACTCTGGTTATCATGATTCTTTTCTTATTTGCAAGACTGACCATTAGACTCTGAAGGTGAACAAGATCCTTTTTGTTACCCTTCATTATAAGGTGGGGGTGAAGGTAGGGGTGGGGTGGGGTAAGGAGAGGGTGGGTGTGGGATTTTTCCTTCATCAAGAAAATTATTTTCTTTATTTTCAAGGAGCTTATTTTCTTAAAAAATTAAAGAAGTGGGTTAAGTGGGGATATAATTGGATTTAACTCAGGATTATTTTAAATGTGTCAACCTGTAATGGATTAAAAGTTGACTCAATATTAAATTATCATGAACCCAAACCATAAAATTCTGGGCGGGTTGGGCAGGTTATATGTGTTTGGGCTCATTTTGACAACCCTAAGTACCACTATAACCTCTTGTTGATTGGGGCTTCTTAATCTACTTTCTCTCTAGTCTACCTTGAATTTTTCATTTTTTTATCCTCAAAAAAGCCTACCAAGGATGCAAATATGCAAGTGGGAGACATAGAAGTAGCTCCACACACGAACTTAGTATGTGGGATCAAACCACAAACAAACCTTCTCAACTTTTGCCTCTCAGTAGGGATCATATATGTAGCATATCTAGAAAATTGGGTAAATTGTAGGCTATACTCATGAATAGTTAGTACACCTTGCTCTAACTGCTCAAACTTCATTACCAATGCAAACTGTTCTTTCTTGGAAAGAAACCTTGCCATAAATGCTTCCTCAAATCCATCCCAAGTGAGAGGAGGATCAATAGAAGAACGCACTCTCTCCCATACCTCAAACCAAGCATGACCTGTATCTTTTAATTAATATGCAACAAATTCAACCATTTCTGAATCTTGAGCATTCATATCCCTAGAGACTTAAAATTCACATCCATAAAGTACTACAGTTCATCCTCAGTGCGTCAACTAAACTTTGGAAGGTTCAGGATCAGAAAATACTTATGTCTTTCTTCACCCATTGCAGGGGCAATTCCATGACCTACGTGCTGAAGATGAGCTGCTACTAGAGTGGTAAGCATCTGAATAGCATTCTGTATGGAACCAATGTCTATAGTAACTCATCCAGGAACTTGAGGAGCTTATGGAGGTACTTGGTTTCCAGCAGCAGTCTCTACCCCAATATTCACAGGCACATTCATTGGGTTCACAATTGGATACCCATTAGATGCTATATCAAAAACACTATTGTTAGATCTGTTAGAAACTTCAACATGGGTCAACACCATTTTATATGAGAGTAACAAATGTATTAGAATGGTCCTAAAGAATATTTGAAGCTCTACAACATATTCTAGAATCAAGAGAATGAGAAACACCTAAATTAAATGCCCTAGTAGTCCTTCAGTGTAAATGATCAGGCTGTAGGTAGGAAGACACCACTAGACATAGATGCACAAATAAATCTTTGGACACTCCCAAACTTGTGGCTCTGATACAAATCTTGTCACGCCCCAAACTCGACCCTGACGCAACAGGCACGCATTCCTCTAGAACCACATCAGAAGTACTTTATAAATATGATAGTCATATGATTTCTCCCATTTATTACTTAATTTATAATTAGCCAATTTATGCATAACCAAGCTAACAATTATTGAAGGAATTAACAATGATATAAAAATAAAATGACCGCTTTGTCATTTTGTGATTTTCATGCGATTTCCTTATTTTAAACCTTCACGTAGCTTTCATAGGGTATTTTTGGTCTGTGAGGAATGGGTGATGCAGTTCTCGAGGTGTTTAGTTGAGATTTTTGGGAGTTTTCTAGTTTTAAAGTTTAGAAGTTAGAAATGTTTGAATTGGGTCAACAGTCTTAGAAGATGGGTTCAAGTTGGAATTACATCAGTGTTGTTAGGCCCGAAAGGTGGCTTTTAGGCTAGTGGGACCTTAAGTTCAAGTCCGAATGCATTCAAACTTGTTTTGGGTGCTTGGTTAAATGTTTTGGAAAGTTTAAGCTTAGTGTTGACTTTGGTCAAATTTTGGTCAAGATGACCTTGGTTAGTTATTTTATTTATTCCATTGAGTCCAAAATGTCATTTTCAGTGAGTAGCATATTCGATTTGTATTCATAGGGTTCCAAACAAATTCAGAGGGTCTATTCGGGACTTAGTTTGTTTAATGCTGGTTATTGATGTTGTTGTATCTTTTGCAAGCACCCTTGTCGAGCTTGGCTCACTCCTTCAGAGTCACTCATGTGGTGCATGGGCTGCACCAGCAAAAGAAAAGGGGACCAAGGGTGGCCGTGCCTATGAAGCTCCTATCGCTCATGCGGTGTCATTCCTGTGACACGTCTTCACTATTATGGGCTCGTGCCTACGGTGCTCGGTACCATAAGTGGCTTCCACCACTACAGAAGATCCACCATGCCTGTGATGTTGCTCCTACAACGAATCCTTGGCTGGTGCAATGAATTGCTGAGTCATAAAGATCATCTTCTTCATTCATTAAAAATTTAATTCCAAGTCATTGAGAGCTCAGTCTTAGGCATTTTTCAGCAATTCTTGGAGGAATTTCTTGAAAGTAAGTTCCTTCTCTTCTCCATTTATTTTCCTCCTATTATCTAGGTTAATTTCTATTTTTAATCCGCCTATTTGAGCATGAATTCTTGTATTTTTCCTCAAAATTCAAGTGAGATTTCTAAACAAATTTGAGGCCCTAATGAAATTCCATCATTGCCCAATTTTTAGGCATGGATTCCTCATCTTAGGGGTAAGGTAATTGTGAAATAAAATTTTAGATTCTTTGATAGACCTTGAGGGTCAATTTTTGACCTAATTTCTTACACTAATTCTATAATTTCAATATGAGCATTGTTAGTCCCATATTTATAATTAAATTACGTAATTGAAAGATTGGAAGCATTTTGAGGCCCTATAGAAGGGGAAGACATCTTCGTGACGGTTTGAGGTTGTAGTTTGATGTCGATGTAGGTTATTATTTTCTTTTTTTTTTAGACTTGGCTCGAGTATATAGTATATTATATAAATTGCATGATGGGTAGGCAAAACATTGGGTAAGGCTAGGTATGACTGGAGTTATGATTCATATCCTATTTTGGAGATTTATCAGAGAATTTATTTAAGATAAGTGATGTATTATAGTTTTTGAGTTTGTAGAGGAGATGGAATCCTTTATGGCATTGTGAAGCTTAGGGTATATGGCTTGTGTTGCAAGACAAACCTAGTTACCTAATCCCTTTCTTATATTGAATCCCTTTCTTATATCGTGTTATGAGGCTTATGGCCTGAGGCTTACACCAAGGAGTGATTTTGATGATCTTGGCTTTATATATATAGGTAGTGGATATTGTTTGACTATTTGTGTGTACCTATGCATATTCATACTCATACATGCATACACAGAAATTATGATTACGGTACTATTGGAAATATAGATTTTTGATTTTAAAAAGTGTATTTGTGACTCGTTTATTTAGTTCGAGGTATGATTCTGGACTCTTTCAATTTTACTTGGTCTGAGGTAAGATTCTAGTGTTTTTCTATTATAATTTTATTGTTACATCTGAGGTGAGATTTTTGGCGGGTTTGAGGTAAGATTTTAGGCTTTCACTATTACTATATCTGAGGTGAGTTTCTGGGCAGGCTCAAGGTATGATTCTAGGTTTTCACTACATTGGAAGCATATCACATTGCATTATACCATATTGCACATTACTCTATATATATATATATATATATAAATATATATATATATATATATATATATATAGAGAGAGAGAGAGAGATATCTTTATTGCTGCATGGATACTATTATTATTGTGTGGTGCTATAGATTGATGGGACTTTTCCAAGTGTAGGGTTAATATATTGTAATTTATATTGTAGGATGTAGGAATGTCTCTTGAGCTTGGTCGGCCTACAATGCCTACTGAGTACCCCTATTTTTTACTCACACTGCACTTTTGCATCTTTTTCAGATGCATATCCTAGCTTTTGTCACGACCCGATTTCTCGGTCATGATGGCACCTACAAACCCCCAGTAGGCGAACCAATTTCTGTAGCCCAGGACAGTTAGTAATGGGCTACTATCTAACAAATAAGCGGAAGAACAGTTTAATAAGGAAAAGTAAGAGAGTAAGATGAGGAGAATAGATAACAGGAGTATATATATACATATGCGGAAACTAAACCAAACCCCAAGACCTAGTATCATAGTATAGAGCAAAAACTACATACATGGAGTGCAAACGATCCAAAACAATATATACAGATGTCTCTGAAAGGTAATAGAGTACATGAAGCAAAAGATAAACTAAAGCTAAGCTCCAATCGTCAAGAGCTCACCCTCAGTCTGAAGTAATCTCCAACAGATCTCCAAGCATGACTTACAGCGATCTAACAGCGATGGCCCACGCTAGGATCTGCACCCAAAGATGCAGAGGGTAGGGTGAGCACCAAATGCGAAGCATAAGGTACCCAGTAGGTATCATAGGCCGACTGGGCACATATAAGATAAAAGCGTAGTAACAGACATAATAGAAGCAAGAAGTCACAGAAATCAATGAAAGGTACACAGAAACTAGCCCAGAGGGAAATCAACAGAACCACATGTGAGGCCAGTAAGCAGAACATACACACCATAGGCACAGGTGAAAGTAAGAAACACGCACCTGGGGTCCTTACAATAACAGTGTATACATAATAAGTTTATGAAATGGACGGTATACCGGTAACCTCAAGTGTAAGAAGAGGGAAAGAGTAATGATAGGCATGCTTAGAGACATGAATCAAGCCCAACTAATCATATCAATCTCAAATCCAGAAACTAATAGTCTAGCAATAACCAATTTCATAATTAACCGTAACAGGGAACAATTCTACAAGTAAATAGCCAGAGTCTCCCTACAGTCCCCCGGCCACCCATACAACCGAGAAACACAAACAAGTGAAAACAAACCCTCCGGCATCCCATACTACCGGAGCGTACAATCAACAAACAAAAAACAAGGGTGGAGCCTCAAACAATGAATGATATGATCCATGAAGATCTTAAGTGAAATGGTATCTCTGTATGTACCTCCTCCGGTGCCGATCCGGCCCAGCAGGTAGGTTCCATGGAAGGACACTGCCCGTATACCTCTACTCCACCATATACCCTTCCTCCGGCACACGCAGCCCGCAGCCCCAGGCCCGAATGGCAAGGTCCATGGAGGTCCCTGACCCCATACTAAAACTCAATATCAAAACATGTCATCCGGAAGCAAGTCCGGGTTAAAGATAGAGACCCAGTCTCGAGTATGCATGCCCAGACCCTGTCCAGGACTAAAGTAGTAGGAAAATATCTCAAAAAAACACCTCCAAGGGTACCCGGGCATAACCGGGTCTAAACAGTAGAAAGTCATCTCGGGTGCTCAGTCCGACCGAGGCTAAAATTATCTCAAATAGCAAGAAAACTCAACTAGCACCCCGGCCCTGCCGAGTCTAGCGTTCATCGTAAAACTAGTGAATTAAATCATAATTTTACTTTCTTTTACCCAGGAATATTCACAAGTTAAATCAAACCATTTCCAAATTATTTCCATCAAAAAGGGGCCCCCGGGGCCATGCAAGGTTTAGAAAATAGTGTCAGTAGGCCCGAAGCCCAACCATAGTAAAACATGGATAAAACCTCTTTATATGCATGGAAATGGTATGATCACACACAATAGTTGCCCAGCAGCTCACAATCAACCTATCGACCCTGCACGGGCCCACAGCTACTCAGCAAGCATAACCAGCCTAGAAGGATAATTCTATGCCCGGGACTCGCGGACATTCCCAAAATTCCACCTTCTATGTTCCAGAGTTGACAAGGCCTCACAGGACCACAAGGGTAAATAAAATATATCGGCAAGTCTACAAGCAACGGAGGAACAAAAGTAGGCGGACATGAATAAAGCGGTCGAGGTCTATGGTACCAACCTAATAATCCAACCCAAGGATGCCAGCTAGTACAATTTTATCCTATATATGCGGAGTCTAGGGAAAATAATTCGTAACCTACCTGTCGTCCGATGACAAGCAGCTAGGACGACAATGTCCAAGCTCGAACCACCCCGAGAAGCTCCGAAATGAAATTCGACACGAATTAAGGCTTGAATAACTTGACGTAGACAATCAAAATATATTTTCCACTAAAAATTTCCTTCACGGTTGGCGTGCGTAGATATATGGATTACAGAAAGTATATTGTATTTATTTTCATAAGCCAATTCAAACTCACGATGCAGAAGCATAAAGAGAATATGTTACTCTTTTTTTTCTTATTCAAAATAAAGTCCTACTTACTATATATAGTAATTTAATAATTAGTAAAAGCCACCTATTAAAACTATTAAATGCCATGTGTTAGACACCTAGTAGCTACAAATATTTTGGCTACTTTGCCTCACCTCCACGTGTTGTGGAGGTGGCAACATTCTAATTATTTCCATCCCGTTATGTATGTATTCGGGTATTGCATAAATTTGTGATAAAATATATACAACTTTTTAAATATACCATAACTAATAGAAAATCATTTCCAATAAAACTTACTATATTATAAAAATAATTTTCAACATAACTAAATTTACTATCTCCGTTAAAATATTACAATGTATAAAAACCTTATAAAATAGATACATATAAAATTATATCGTAACAACAATATTTTTCATAGACCTTTAAAATACTTTAAAAAAAGGTAATAAAAATATAACTTTAAAATAAAATATTTCCAAATATACGCGCGATGCTAATAAAATTCTTAAATTTAGGTTCGCAATTCACCATCGCACGATTTTGATACTCAAGAACTCTCTTGGAATCCTCCCTTATGTTTTCTCACTGTTTCAGAACTGAAATGGCATTTAAAACGTGAAGTTGAGGCTTTAAATCGGTTTTGACCCGACTCGGTTCGCGACCCGGTTCACAACCCGGTTCCTGCCAGACAGTCCGCGGTAAAACAGTCATAACTTTTTACTCCGATATCAGTTGGACGTGAGGTTTTGTGCGTTGGAAACTAGACTCGTAGACCTTCAATTTGGTATTTTGGGCGACTTCTAACTCATTATATATTGAGAGAAAATCTCTGAGACATTTTACCCAAAGTTCAGAAAATTTATTAAAGAAACTTACGATAACTTTTGCCGACTTGCTTGACTTCAAAACTTATCATACGACCAAACAAATGGACCCGGAACCGAAATACCAGTCCCAACAAGCCTTAAATGACTTGGGGCCTCTGTAAACAAGCTCTAACTGTACAAGGAAAACGTATACGTGGAAATAACCGGAAGGGTCATTACATCATCCACTACTAAAAAAGGACTTTCGTCCTCGAAAGTCAAGGTCAAGAGGGTACCTGAAGGCTCAAACAGCTGCGGATACTGAGCCCGCATATATCTCTCGGTCTCCCAGGTAGCCTCCTCGACTGGACGGTTCCTCCACTGAACCTTAACAACCGGGATCTCTCGAGACCTCAATCTCCTGACATCTCTGGCCAAAATAGTTGTCAGCTCCTCAACAAAGGCTAAACCCTCACCCAACTGAACTGAATCCCACTGCAACACATGAGACTTATCTGGGACATACCGACGCAACATTGAAACATGAAATACAGGATGTATAGCTGAAAACATTGGAGGCAAGGCTAGCTGATAAGCAACGCTACCAACCCTCTGAAGAATCTCAAACGGCCCAATGTACCTGGGGCTAAGCTTGCCCCGCCTACCAAATCTCATCACGACCTTCATGGGCGATACACGGAGAAACACCAAGTCACCGACACTAAACTCCAAGGCACGAAGCCTACGATCAGCATAACTCTTCTGCCTGCTCTGAGCTGCCCGAAGTCTGTCCTGAATCACTCGGACTCGGTCTAAGGAATCTCGAAGCAAATCTGTGCTCTGTGGCCCAGCACTAAAACCATCAAACCAACCTAACGGTGATCTGCAACGCCTGCCATACAAAGCCTCAAAAGGTGCCATGCCGATACTCGAATGGAAGCTGTTATTATAAGCAAACTCTGCCAAGGGAACAAACTGATCCAAAGAACCTCCAAAGTCAAGAACACAGGCCCGAAGCATGTCCTCCAGAATCTGAATGGTCCTCTCGGACTGGCCATCTGTCTGAGGGTGGAAGGCGGTACTAAGATGAACCTCTGTACCCAAATCTCGCTGAATAGCCCTCCAGAACTGAGATGTGAACTGAGTGCCGCAGTTTGAAATAATAGAAGTTGGGACCCCATGCAACCGAACAATCTCACGAAGGTAGATCTGAGCTAACCTCTCTGCACCATAAGAAGTCTGAACCGGCAAGAAATGTGCTGACTTAGTCAGCCTATCAACAATCACCCATATGGAATCAAACCCATGAGAAGTATGGGGCAAACCAACAACGAAGTCCATAGTAATCCCTTCCCACTTCCACTCAGGAATGGGAAGTCGCTGCATCAAACCACCAGGTCTCATGTGCTCGAACTTAACCTGCTGACAGTTCAAGCACCGAGATATGAACTCCGCTATATCCCGCTTCATACCACTCCACCAGTAAAGCTGTCTCAAGTCTCTATACATCTTTGCTGTGCCAGGGTGAATGGAGTATCTAGTACAATGTGCCTCACGAAGTATCAACTGAATCAAATCACTAACCCTCGGAACACAAAGGCGACTATCAAACCTCAGAACCCCATCTGAATCTAGAGTAGCCCGACTGGTCTCACCCTGAACAACCCGATCATGAAGGTCACACAACTGCTGATCCTCAAACTGACGGCTCTGAATCTGATCAATCAAAGTAGAACGAACCTCAACACTGGCGAGAACTCTGCTAGGATCTGAAAAGTCAAGCCTAACCAAACGGTTAGCCAAGGACTGGATGTCCAAGGACAACGGTCACTCTGAAACTGAAAGAGAAGCTACGCTACCCATACTCACTGTCTTCCGACTCAACGCATCCGCTACCACGTTTGCCCTGCCCGGATGATACAGAATAGTGAAGTCATAGTCCTTCAGTAACTCGACCTATCTCCTCTGTCTCGAGTTCAACTCTCGCTGACTCATGATATACTGAAGACTATGGTGATCGGTGAAGATCTCATAGTGAACTCCATATAGGTAATGCCTCTAGATCATAAGCGCGAAAACTACCGCCGCCAACTCTAAGTCATGAGTGGGGTAGTTGCGCTCGTGAACCTTCAGCTGCCTCGATGTATATGTTATTACTCGACCCTGCTGCATCAACACACAACCAAGACCAACCCCAGAAGCATCACAATACACGAAGAAGCTGTGACCCTTAACCGGCAAAGTCAAAACTGGAGCTGGAGTCAATAAGGCCTTAAGCCTCTAGAAGCTATCCTCACACTGATCTGACCACTGAAATGGGACATCCTTCCTAGTAAGCATAGTCAAGGGTGCTGCTATGGAGGAAAATCCCTCAATGAACCGTCTGTAGTAACCTGCTAACCCAATAAAGTTGCGGACCTCAGTAGCAGTAGTAAGTCTAGGCCAATCATAAACCGCAGAAATCTTTCCCGGGTCAACCCTAATCCCATCCTTAGACACCACGTGCCCTAGGAATGCAACTGACTCAAGCCAAAACTCGCACTTTGAGAACTTGGCATAAAGTCGATGATCTCTCAAAGTCTTGAGTATAACACTCAAGTGCTGCTCATGCTCAACTCTACTACGCGAGTATACCAAGATGTCATCTATAAAAACTATCACAAATGAGTCCAAATACGGGCCAAGAATCATGTGCATCAAGTTCATAAAGGCTGCGGGGGTATTAGTCAACCCAAAAGACATCACCAGGAACTCATAATGGCTATAACGTGTCCTGAATGCTGTCATAGGGATGTCCTCCGCCCTAATCCTCAACTGATGGTAGCCAGACCTCAAATCAATCTTCGAAAACATGACTGAACCCTGAAGCTGGTCAAACAAATCATCAATCCTCGGCATTGGATACCTATTCTTCACTGTCACCCTATTCAACTGCCGATAATCAATACACATGCGCATCGACCCATCCTTCTTCTTCACGAAGAGAACAGGAGCACCCAGAGGTGACACACTAGGTCTAATAAACCCCTTAGCTAATAGATCCTGGAGCTACTCCTTAAGCTCCCTCAACTCAGCAGGAGCCATACGGTAAGGAGAAATAGAAATGGGCCTGGTGCCCGACTCTAGCTCAATAGCGAAATCAATATCTCTGTCAGGTGGAAGGCCTGGCAGGTCAGTAGGAAACACATCGAGGAAGTCTCTAACCACAGGAACAGACTCAGGAGAAGTAGGGTCAGCACTAACATCTCGGACATATGCTAGATAAGCTAAACACCAACGGGAAATCAACTTCCTAGCTCGAAGACAAGAGATGATCCCAGATGGTGCATGGCTAACAGAACCCTGCAACACAACCGGGGATATACTGGGCACAGCTATGGTAATGGTCTTGGCATAACAATCCAAGAACACACGATGAGGGGATAAGCAGTCCATGCCCAGTATCATATCAAAATCTAGCATATCAAGAATCATCAAATCACCCCAAGTCTCTGAATCACCAATAGATAGCATACAAGATCTCACAATCCGATCCACTACTAAAGAATCTTCTACTGGGGTCGAAACAGAAACAGGAACAGATAATGGCTCACTAGACAACCCCAAACAAGGCACAAAGTAGGCAGATACATATGAACAAGTGGATCCAGGATCAAATAAATCCATAGCAGACTGATGGCACACAGAAATCGTACATGTAATCACAGCATCTGAGGCCTCTGCCTCTGGTCTCCTAGGGACCACGTAAAACTGACGATGACCTCCACCTGCCCGACCGCCAGCCCTACCACCCACTCTACCGCGTGGAGCACCTCCTCTACTTTGACGACCACCCCCTCTAGCCGGGGGCTGAACTGCTCATAAAGGCTCGGCCAGCTGAACTGTACCCTGCTGAGGGCAATCTCTAGCAAAATGACCAATCGCACCACAAGTAAAACAAGCCCTTGACGGCCTACTCAGTCGAGATAAACCAGCAGATCCCGTATGACCACCATGACCTGATGCCCCAGAAACTGTACCCCTCGAAGACTTGCCGCTACAGTCCTGATGGCTGCTCTGACCCTGCTCGAACTTGGTACTATCGAAAGTCTGAAGGGAAGCCTGAACTGGTCGGCTGGACTGACCCTGGTGCTGCTGTGGCTGATAACTCCGGCTCCACTGGCCAGAACCTCTACCACCATATCTGGAACCACTGTAGACACCCTGATGTCGAGGCCTCTTAACTCTGGACCCCTGATCATGTCGCTGTAAGTCCTCCACAGTACGGGCATAGTCTACGATAGCCTGAAATAACCGACCACCGGTAATCAATATCTCAGCTGGTTGCCTGATCTCTGGCCTCAAACCCCATACAAATCTGTGAATCCTATCTGCCTTGGTAGGAATGATCATAGCTCCAAACGGTGCTAGCTGATGAAACCGGGTCTCATACTCCGAGACAGTCGCTGACCCCTGCATAAGGTGAGTAAACTGCTCCCTGCGACGCTCACGATCACTCTGAGGTAGGAACTTGGCCATAAAGGCCTCATAAAACTCAGACCAGGTCAAAGGAGGTGACGATGGTGGTCTACAAGCAACATGAGCCCTCCACCATAACTTTGCTGGGCCCTCTAACTGATAGGTAGTATAACCAACCCCGTGAGTCTCCAACGAACCTAAATGATGCAACATCTCCTCACATGTAGTAATAAAGTCATGTGGATCCTGTCCAGAAGTACCAGCAAACCTCGAAGGTGCTAACCTAAAAAACCTACCCAATGCCTTCTACTCTGACTCTGTCATAGCTGGGCGAGGAGCAAGAGGTTGTGCAACAGATGGAACCAGAATGACCTCCGCACGGGGAGCCATAGTAGCAGGCTGCACCCCTAAGCTCTGTGCACCCAGGGCTGCCCCCTGAGCGGATGTCTGCGCTACCTCAGAGGGCCGCTCTCCAATCATACCCAAAAGTTGTAATAGTAATCCCCGAATATCTTAAGACTGAGCTGCGGCTGGAGCTGGCACAGAAGTGGGTACTGGAGCTGGTACTGGAGTTGGCGCTGAAGCTGGTACTGGAGCTGGTGCTGGAGCTGGCACTGGAGCTGGCACTGGAGCTGGTGGTACTTGGGCTGCCCCCTGATCCATATGCTTCTCGGGCTCTATCTCCACCCTAGCAGGTCTAGCAGGTGCCACTGCTCGAGGGCATCCTCGACCCTTAGCTAGAGTGGGAGGCTCATCTCTGCGTGATGTCGATGATCTCGTACGAACCATCTGCGTAAGAATGAAGTAGAACAAATGAGATTTCTATAAACTTCAAGGGTTCCACGCACGACACAGAAGCAATGAAAGAGTCAAATTTCCTAAAATGTCACTGTAGCCTCCCAAAGATTGAGTACGGACGTCTCCGCCTCGATTCGCAAGACTCTACTAGACATTGGCTCCTATACCGATGACACCGGTGAACCTAAAGCTCTGATACCAAGTTGTCACGACCCGATTTCTCGGTCATGATGGCACCTACAACCCCCCACTAGGCGAACCAATTTCCGTAGCCCAGGACAGTTAGTAATGGGCTACTATCTAACAAATAAGCGGAAGAACAGTTTAATAAGCAAAAGTAAGAGAGTAAGATGAGGAGAATAGATAACAGGAGTATATATATACATATGCGGAAACTAAACCAAACCTCAAGACCTGGTATCATAGTATACAGCCAAAACTACATACATGGAGTGCAAACGATCCAAAACAGTATATACAGATGTCTCTAAAAGGTAATAGAGTACATGAAGCAAAAGATAAACTAAAGCTAAGCTCCGATCGCCAAGAGCTCACCCTCAGTCTGAAGTAATCTCCAACAGATCTCCAAGCATGACTTACAGCGATCTAACGGCGATGGCCCACGCTAGGATCTGCACCCAAAGATGCAGGGGGGTAGGGTGAGCACCAAATGTGAAGCATAAGGTACCCAGTAGGTATCATAGGCCGACTGGGTACATATAAGATAAAAGCATAGTAACAGACAGAATAGAAGTAAGCAGTCACAAAAATCAACGAAAGGTACACAGGAACTAGCCCAGAGGGAAATCAACAGAACCATATGTGAGGCCAGTAAGCAGAACATACACACCATAGGCACAGGTGAAAGTAAGAAACACGCACCTGGGGTCCTTGCAATAATAGTGTATACATAATAAGTTTATGAAATGGACGGTATACCGGTAACCTCAAGTGTTAGAAGAGGGAAAGAGTAATGATAGGCATGCTTAGAGACATGAATCAAGCCCAACTAATCATATCAATCTCAAATCCAGAAACTAACAGTCTAGCAGTAACCAATTTCATAATTAACCGTAATAGGGAACAATTCTACAAGTAAATAGCCAGAGTCTACCTATAGTCCCCCAGCCGCCCATATAACCGAGGAACACAAACAAGTGAAAACAAACCCTCCGGCATCCCATACTACCGGAGCGTACAATCAACAAACAACAAACAAGGGTGGATTCTCAAACAATGAATGATATAATGCATGAAGATCTCAAGTGAAATGGTATCTCTGTATGTACCTTCTCCGGTGTCGATCCAGCCCAGCAGGTAGGTTCCATGGAAGGACACTACCCGTATACCTCTACTCCACCATATACCCTTCCTCCGGCACACGCAGCCCGCAGCCCCAGGCCCGAATGGCAAGGTCCATGGAGGTCCCTGACCCCATACTAAAATTCAGTATCAAAACATGTCGTCCGGAAGCAAGTCCGGGTTCAAGATAGAGACCTAGTCTCGAGTATGCATGCCCAGACCCTGTCCAGGACTAAAGTAGTAGGAAAATATATTTAAAAAATCCCTCCAAGGGTGCCCGGGCATAACCGGGTCTAAACAGTAGAAAGTCATCTCGGGTGCTCGGTCCGACCGAGGCTAAAATTATCTCAAATAGCAAGAAAACTCAACTAGCACCCCGACCCTGCCGAGTCTAGCGTTAATCTTAAAACTGGTGAATTAAATCATAATTTTACTTTCTTTTACCCAGAAATATTCACAAGTTAAATTAAACCATTTCCAAATTATTTCCATCAAAAATGGGCCCCCGGGGCCATGCAAGGTTTAGAAAATAGTGTCAATAGGCCCAAAGCCCAAACCGTAGTAAATCATGGATAAAACCTCTTTATATGCATGGAAATGGTATGATCACACATAATAGCTGCCCAGCAGCTCAAAATCAACCTATCGACCCTGCACAGGACCACAGCTACTCAGCAAGCATAACCAGCCTAGAAGGATAATTCTATGCCCGGGACTCGCGAACATTCCCAAAATCCCACCTTGTATGTTCCAGAATCAACAAGGCCTCACAGGATCACAAGGGTAAATAAAATATACCGGCAAGTACTACAAGCAACGGAGGAACAAAAGTAGGCGAACATGAATAAAGCGGTCGAGGTCTGTGGTACCAACCTAATAATCCAACCCAAGGATGCCAGCTAGTACAATTTTATCCTATATATGCGGAGTCTAGGGAAAATAAACCGTAACCTACCTATCGTCCGATGATAAGCAACTAGGACGACGATGTCCAAGCTCGAACCACCCCGCGAAGCTCCGAAATGAAATCCGACACGAATTAAGGCTTGAATAACTTGACGTAGATAATCAAAATATATTTTCCACTAAAAATTTCCTTCATGGTTGGCGTGCGTAGATATATGGATTACGGAAATTATATTGTATTTATGTTCATAAGACAATTCAAACTCACGATGCAGAAGCATAAAGAAAATATGTTACTTTTTTTTCTTATTCAAAATAAAGTCCTACTTACTATATATAGTAATTTAATAATTAGTAAAAGCCACCTATTAAAATCATTAAATGCCATGTGTTATGCACCTAGTAGCTACAAATATGTTGGCTACTTTGCCTCACCTCCACGTGTTGTGGAGATGGCAACATTCTAATTATTTCTATCCCGTTATGTATGTATTCGGGTATTGCATAACTTTGTGGTAAAATATATATAACTTTTTAAATATACCATAACTAATAGAAAATCATTTCCAATAAAACTTACTATATTATAAAAATATTTTTCAACATAACTAAATTTACTATCTCCGTTAAAATATTACAATGTATAAAAACCAACGTGAAGTTGAGACTTTAAATCGGTTTTGACCCGACCCGGTTCGCAACCCGATTTCTGCCAGACAGTCCGCGGTGAAACAGTCATAACTTTTTACTCCGAGATCAGTTGGATGTGAGGTTTTGTGCGTTGGAAACTAGAGTCGTAGACCTTCGATTTGGTATTTCAGGGGACTTCTAACTCTTTTTATATTGAGAGAAAAGCTCTGAGACTTTTTTTTCTTATTCAAAATAAAGTCCTACTTACTATATATAGTAATTTAATAATTAGTAAAAGCCACCTATTAAAATCATTAAATGCCATGTATTAGACACCTAGTAGCTACAAATATGTTGGCTACTTTGCCTCACCTCCACGTGTTGTGGAGGTGGCAACATTCTAATTATTTCCATCCCGTTATGTATGTATTCGGGTATTGCATAACTTTGTGGTAAAATATATATAACTTTTTAAATATACCATAACTAATAGAAAATCATTTCCAATAAAACTTACTATATTATAAAAATAATTTTCAACATAACTAAATTTACTATCTCCGTTAAAATATTACAATGTATAAAAACCAATGTGAAGTTGAGACTTTAAATCGGTTTTGATCCGACCCGGTTCGCAGCCCGGTTTCTGCCAGACAGTCCGTGGTGAAACCGTCATAACTCTTTACTCCGAGATCAGTTGGATGTGAGGTTTTGTACGTTGGAAACTAGACTCGTAGACCTTCGATTTGGTATTTCAGGGGACTTCTAACTCTTTTTATATTGAGAGAAAAGCTCTGAGATATGCTGCTCGGGCTCTATCTCCACCCTAGCAGCTCTAGCAGGCGCCACTGCTCGAGGGCATCCTCGACCCTTAGCTGGAGTGGGAGGCTCATCTCTGCGTGATGTCGATGATCTCGTACGAACCATCTGCGTAAGAATGAAGTAGAACAAATGAGATTTCTATAAACTTCAAGGGTTCCACGCACGACACAGAACCAATGAAAGAGTCAAATTTCCTAAAATGTCACTGTAGCCTCCCAAAGATTGAGTACGGACGTCTCCGCCTCGATTCGCAAGACTCTACTAGACATTGGCTCCTATACCGATGACACCGGTGAACCTAAAGCTCTGATACCAAGTTGTCATGACCCGATTTCTCGGTCATGATGGCACCTACAACCCCCCAATAGGCGAACTAATTTCCGTAGCCCAGGACAGTTAGTAATGGGCTACTATCTAACAAATAAGCAGAAGAACATTTTAATAAGCAAAAGTAAGAGAGTAAGATGAGGAGAATAGATAACAGGAGTATATATATACATATGCGGAAATAAACCAAACCCCAAGACCTGGTATCGTAGTATACAGCCAAAACTACATACATGGAGTGCAAACGATCCAAAACAATATATACAGATGTCTCTAAAAGGTAATAGAGTACATGAAGCAAAAGATAAACTAAAGCTAAGCTCCGATCGCCAAGAGCTCACCCTCAGTCTGAAGTAATCTCCAACAGATCTCCAAGCATGACTTACAGCGATCTAACGGTGATGGCCCACGCTAGGATCTGCACCCAAAGATGCAGGGGGGTAGGGTGAGCACCAAATGTGAAGCATAAGGTACCCAGTAGGTATCATAGGCCGACTGGGTACATATAAGATAAAAGCATAGTAACAGACAGAATAGAAGCAAGCAGTCACAGAAATCAACGAAAGGTACACAGGAACTAGCCCAGAGGGAAATAAACAGAACCACATGTGAGGCCAGTAAGCAGAACATACACACCATAGGCACAGGTGAAAGTAAGAAACACGCACCTGGGGTCCTTGCAATAACAGTGTATACATAATAAGTTTATGAAATGGACGGTATACCGGTAACCTCAAGTGTTAGAAGAGGGAAAGAGTAATGATAGGCATGCTTAGAGACATGAATCAAGCCCAACTAATCATATCGATCTCAAATCCAAAAACTAACAGTCTAGCAGTAACCAATTTCATAATTAACCGTAACAGGGAACAATTCTACAAGTAAATAGCCAGAGTCTACCTATAGTCCCCCGGCCGCCCATACAACCAAGGAACACAAACAAGTGAAAACAAACCCTCCGGCTTCCCATACTACCGGAGCGTACAATCAACAAACAACAAACAAGGGTGGAGCCTCAAACAATGAATGATATGATGCATGAAGATCTCAAGTGAAATGGTATCTCTGTATGTACCTCCTCCGGTGCAGATCCAGCCCAGCAGGTAGGTTCCATGGAAGGACACTGCCCGTATACCTCTACTCCACCATATACCCTTCCTCCGGCACACGCAGCCCGCAGCCCCAGGCCCGGATGGCAAGTTCCATGGAGGTCCCTGACCCCATACTAAAATTCAGTATCAAAACATGTCGTCCGGAAGCAAGTCCGGGTTCAAGATAGAGACCTAGTCTCGAGTATGCATGCCCAGACCCTGTCCAGGACTAAAGTAGTAGGAAAATACCTCAAAAAAATCCCTCCAAGGGTGCCCGGGCATAACCGGGTCTAAACAGTAGAAAGTCATCTCGGGTGCTCGGTCCGACCGAGGCTAAAATTATCTCAAATAGCAAGAAAACTCAACTAGCACCCCGGCCCTGCCGAGTCTAGCGTTAATCTTAAAACTGGTGAATTAAATCATAATTTTACTTTCTTTTACCCAGAAATATTCACAAGTTAAATCAAACCATTTCCAAATTATTTCCATCAAAAACGGGCCCCCGGGGCCATGCAAGGTTTAGAAAATAGTGTCAATAGGCCCAAAGCCCAAACCGTAGTAAATCATGGATAAAACCTCTTTATATGCATGGAAATGGTATGATCACACATAATAGCTGCCCAGCAGCTCAAAATCAACCTATCGACCCTGCACAGGCCCACAGCTACTCAGCAAGCATAACTAGCCTAGAAGGATAATTCTATGCCCGGGACTCGCGAACATTCCCAAAATCCCACCTTCTATGTTCCAGAGTCAACAAGGCCTCACAGGATCACAAGGGTAAATAAAATATACCGGCAAGTACTACAAGCAACGGAGGAACAAAAGTAGGCGAACATAAATAAAGCGGTCGAGGTCTGTGGTACCAACCTAATAATCCAACCCAAGGATGCCAGCTAGTACAATTTTATCCTATATATGCGGAGTCTAGGGAAAATAAACCGTAACCTACCTGTCGTCCGATGATAAGCAGCTTGGACGATGATGTCCAAGCTCGAACGACCCCGAGAAGCTCCGAAATGAAATCCGACACGAATTAAGGCTTGAATAACTTGACGTACAACAACAACAACAACAACAACATACCCAGTGTATTCCCACAGCGTGGGGTCTGGGGAGGGTAGAGTGTACGCAGACCATACCACTACCTCAGAGGTGAGGTAGAGAGGCTGTTTCCGATAGACCCCCGGCTCAAGACACAAAAAGAAAAAAAAAAAGGGCATAATCAATGATACATGATAAAAACAAGATAGAAGAAACAAGAGACGGTAGGAAGCAATATGTAGTAACAAACAACAGACAGGCAGACAGAAACAGAGCACTGCCACACAATACTACCACGAGGAATCCAAGAACAAGAAACTATAAGCGTGACACTACGATTACTAGTCGGGACACTAGGAAAAACACTCCTACCTACTAAATATATTTTCCACTAAAAATTTCCTTCATGGTTGGCGTGCGTAGATATATAGATTACAGAAATTATATTATATTTATTTTCATAAGCCAATTCAAACTCACGATGCAGAAGCATAAAGAGAATATGTTACTTTTTTTTTCTTATTCAAAATAAAGTCCTACTTACTATATATAGTAATTTAATAATTAGTAAAAGCCACCTATTAAAATCATTAAATGCCATGTGTTAGACACCTAGTAGCTACAAATATGTTGGCTACTTTGCCTCACCTCCACGTGTTGTGGAGGTGGCAACATTCTAATTATTTCCATCCCGTTATGTATGTATTCGGGTATTGCATAACTTTGTGGTAAAATATATATAACTTTTTAAATATACCATAACTAATAGAAAATCATTTCCAATAAAACTTACTATATTATAAAAATAATTTTCAACATAACTAAATTTACTATCTCCGTTAAAATATTACAATGTATAAAAACCAACGTGAAGTTGAGACTTTAAATCGGTTTTGACCCGACCCGGTTCGCAACCCGGTTTCTGCCAGACAGTCCGTGGTGAAACAGTCATAACTTTTTACTCCGAGATCAGTTGGATGTGAGGTTTTGTGCGTTGGAAACTAGACTCGTAGACCTTCGATTTGGTATTTCAGGGGACTTTTAACTCTTTTTATATTGAGAGAAAAGCTCTGAGACATTTTACCCAAAGTTCATAATATTTATTAAAGAAACTTACGATAACTTGCTTGACTTCAAAACTTATCATACGACCAAACAAATGCACCCGACACTGAAATATCGGTCCCAACAAGCCTTAAATGACTTGGGGCTGCTGCAAACAAGCTCTAACGGTACAAGGAAAACGTATACGTGGAAATAACCGAAAGGGTCATTACAACGGGCCATCATAATTGCCCATGGGATTGTTCCAGAGAAATAAAAGTAAGGAGCAAGATCCCAGATGCCCAATCACAATGCCTGTGGAAAGTGCAATGGAACATTGCAGATGCCCACCGAAATAAACCAGAGCATGTGGTAAGCAAGAGGCCTTGGTCGATGATGGATCACGATGGGTTATGGGGACCAGAATGGCCCGTTAACCTTGACCATGGGAACTAGATAGATAGCCATGAAAAAGATTGAAGATGTCATGATGGCCAGCCCACGATGGTCCATGGCAACCACGAAGGCCCCTAGGATCTGCCCGTCGAGAAGGCTGTGATCAGTTGTCCTAGTTCAGTTAGGATTTGGTCTGTTTTGTCTATAAATACATTCCCTAGGGTTTTATTTTACTGTTGCTCATTTTTTGGGACATCATAACATATTGTTGACATTACTATTATGTACTTTTGAGAATTCAATCATTAGTTCTTGATTATTGAAGTGTTCTTGAGAATTCAAAATTCCGAATTTCTTTACTTCTTATTGTAAGTTATAATTATGATTTCTTCTACTGAATCTAATTTTCTTCTTACAACTATTAGTAGCTAAATCCACAACTAGGGTTGTGTGAACAATGACGGATTAATAAAGTAGACAAAGTAGTTAGTAACACTAGAATAGTGTTCATTCATGTATTGTTCTTCCCTTCACTTTGATTGCTTTTTAACGGTTGCAAACGTTATAACTTTACTTGTTCTTACTTGCTTGACCAATGGAGTAAAGAATGGTAAAAGGGATTATACAATGGATATTTGAGGCTTCCAACCCTCATCTAATAAGCTTGAACTTGCGCAGGGATAGTTAATCAGGGATCACTGGTAAGGGTTAGCAAAGCAAACACCCGTAGACTGACCAAGTTGCATGATGACATTTTTCTATTTTGGTAACCATCCGCTTAGAAGAACCCAACTTAAAGATCTTGCATGCAGAGCACTAGACTAGATTACTAGTACAATGCTTTACTGCACTATGAACTCATGGGGAACATTACCCTAGTAACTTCTCTCATTATTAACAACAATTAAAACTGATACCCTGTTACTTATTTACAAACATTATTTGTTACATTAAAACCCCCCATTGGGGAAATAACACGGCTAAGAGTGAAAATAAATATAGTTGACCTAAGTCCAACCATATTCCCTGTGGGATCGACCCTAACCTTAGTTAGGTTCTATATTTGAATAGCGACAGCTTTATACTTTTTTTTGGAGGTGTAATTTGGGCATATCAAATTTTTGCACTATTTTTGGGGAATACAGTGCAGGATTAAGAGAAATTGTGTATATTTGAGTTTTAGTCCTTATTTCCCTATAAGATCTCGATTAGGGAGACTAATCGAAATTCAAATGCAGAATTAAATAAACAAAAGATATGTGAATTAAAGCTAATTAACAAAGTTTATGGGGAACAAGGGACTCTATACCCTCACCTCCCAATTGAACCTAATTAACAAAAGATAATTCCTCAATCAAACAATGAGACAAACAAATGAATCCACAAATGGATGACTCTATGATTAATAAAGCAAAGAAATTAACAAGCAATCAAAGGAATCTACCCCTAATCACTTAACTAAACTATTAGAAATCCCCCCAATAGATTTCTATACTAGATTAACTAATTGAGAAATCCATCCAATGACTACAAGCTAACAATAGCAACTTTCAAAGCAATTCAATATTCATCAAAATCTAAGGAATGAAAATGAGCAAGGCTCTATTTATAGTGTTTGCCTTGTACAATAAAAGGCCCAAAGTGCCTATGAAAACTCTAAATTTGGCCCATGATGGGTCTTGGTGCAAAGTTGAGATGCTTGCCACACCTCCCAAAGTGCCCAATGCACATGATGTGTGAAATGCTTGTGCTAAACATACCAGTGGTTGTGCGCGTTGCACTACTAGTTGCATAACTAGGCAGAATAGTTGGTAGCCTCTTCTTCCCATGCGATCATCCATAAGTTGTAGATCCTTGATCGGCGCTCCTCAATAATCTCCAAAGCCTCTTTCTTCATGAATAGAGTTTTTAAGGCTTGGAGTTCTTTAGCTTGGATCCTAGTTAATGGACTCATAGGGGTTGTGTCGGGCGATATTCATCCTCGAATCCATAGCTTCACCTTCAACACCAGAAGATAGATCACTTACATTAAAAACATTGTGAACATTATACTAATATGGTAGATCGATCTTGTAGGCATTGTCATTGATCCTTTCAAGTTCTTAGTATGGGCCATCTCCCCTCGAACTCAACTTTCTTTTGCAAAGTTGTGGGAATCTTTCCTTCAGAAAATGAACCCAAACCCAATCATTGGGTTGAAAGATCACTTTCTTTCTTTCATGATTTTGTTGGAGAGCCACCTTGGTGTTGTTCTTTTCCATGGCCTACCTCACCTTTGCGTGAATCTTCACCATCTTCTTTGCCCTTCGCTTTGCATCTAAGCTCAAAAATATATCACTAGACAATGGGGTTATGGATAATGGAATCAATGGGTTGAACCCATACCACACTTCAAAAGTAGTCATGCCAATAGAGGAGTGAAGATACCGATTGTAAGCAATTTTAATCAAAGGTAAACGATCCTCCTAAGAAGTTGGGGATCCTTTAATCATGCAATGAAGCATGTTTCCCAGATTTCTATTGACTACTTCGGTTTGACCATTAGTTTGAGGATGAAAAGAAGTAGATAACATGAGTTTGGTACAAAGTGTACCCCATAGACTCTTCCAAAAATGGCTAAGAAACTTGGAGCCCCTATCACTAACAATAATGCGAGGTACGCCATGCAATTTAAGCACATGAATTACAAACAAAGATGCAACATGGATGCATCATCACATTTATGGCATGGAATAAAATGAGACATTTTAGAGATTATATCCACAACCACGAAGATACTATCATGCCCTCTTTTGGTTCTTGGAAGTCCCAACACAAAATCCATAGAAATGTCTATCCAAGGACCAAGAGGGATGGAAAGAGGTGTGTACATACCTTGGGGCCTAGTCTTGGACTTGGCTTGCTGTCACGACCAAATTTCTCAATCATGATGGCACCTACAACCCCCCAGTAGGTGAACCAATATCCGTAGCTCAGAACGGTTAGTAATGGGCTACCTTCTAATAGTGTAAGCGGAAGAACAAATAAATAAGCGAAAGCAAGGGAACAAGAAAAATAAACTGGATAATAGGAGTAATGAAAATACAAAGCAAAAGCTAAACCAAACCCAAAACCTGGTATCATGGTGTATAAGAGCCCGATCTACATAAAGAGTACAAAGGGCCAAAAGTAATATATACAAAGTTGTCTCCGAGTAGTAATAGAGTACAAAATATACAAGATAAACTAAAGCTAAGCTCCGGCCGACAAGAGCTCACCCTCAGTCTAGAGTATCATCAAAACAGTACCTCGCACGAACTAACTGTGATGGCCTATACTAGGATCTTCACCAGAAGATATAGTGTATAGGGTGAGCACCAAATAGAAAGCATAAGGTACCCAGTAGATATCATAGGCCGACTGGGCACATATAAGATAAAAGAGTAATAAAAGATGGAATAGAAGCAAGCAGTCATGGAAATCAATGAAAAGTACACAGGATCTAGCCCAGAGGGAAGACAACAGAACAACATACAAGGCTAGCAAGTAGGATATATACACACTGGCACAAGTGAAAGTAAGAAATGATGCACCTAGGATCCTTGCAAAAACAGTATATACATAACAAGTTCTAGAAATAGACGGTATACCAGTAACCTCAAGTGGAAGGAAAAAAGGGCAAAGAGTAAAAGTAGACATGCTCGGGAAACAGGAAACAACAATGATACTAATCACATCATTCTCAAGTCCAGAAACTAATAGCCTAGCAATATACAACTCCACACTTGTAACAATAACAGGGAACAATTTCGTAATAAAATAACAAGAGTCTACCTACAGTCCCTCAGCCGCCCATATAATCGAGGAACATAAACAAGTGAAAACAAACCCTCTGGCATCCCATACTATCGGAGTGTACAATGAACAAACAGCAAATAAGGGTGGTACCTCACACAGATGAATGATATGCTATGAAATGCCAAGATCATGCAATCTCAGTGTCAGTATGCTACCTCCTTCGGTGCCCCAAAGGTTCAATAAAGGCAGGATCCATGGAAGGACTTCTCCCGAGTACATCTACTCCGCCATAAACCCCTATGCCCGGTCAGCCTTTTGCCCGTAGCACTTGGTCTGGAGTGACAGGGTCCATGTAGGTCTACTCGTAGACCACATACTACACTATAACCTCACAATACCGTTCGGAGTACCACCGAATCTGAACTAGTCACCAATGCTTGAAATGAATGCTTGAATCCTATTCAGGTCTAAATCAATGAAATAAATGTAGCAAATCCCCTCCAAGGGTGACTGGGCATCTCCGGGTCTAAAATAGTAGTAAAATAGGTTTGTCGCTCGGTTTTATCGAGTCAAAGCTCATTTCTTTATAAATAGCAGAAATTAATAGAGCACCTTAGTCCACCCGAGTCCCACATAAGATACAAAAACTGAGACATCTCTCTCCTTTAACCTTTCTTACCCCAAGAAGATCCATAAAAAGGGATATCAAATTATTTCATAACACATTTTACCGAAAATAGACCCCTGAGGCCATGTAAGGGTTGGAAATCATATTTAATGGGCCCAAAGCCAAAACCATTGTAAAATCGGGTAGAAAATCATTTATATGCATAATAAATGATATGCCCAATCACAAACACTGACCCCATGGCTCACAACCAACCTATCAGCCCTGCACAAGCTCCTCAGCTACTCAGCAATCATAACCAGCCTAGAAGGATATTTCTATATCCGGGACTCGCGGACATTCCCAATAATCCCACCATCTATGTTCCAGAGTCAACAAGGCCTCCCAGGACCACAAGGGTGATAATATCAACAACTAAGAATACTACGCACAATGTAGGAAAGAAATGGGACGAATCATGGAAAAGTGGTCAAGGTCTGTGGTACCAACCTAATAACCCAACCCAAGGATGCCAGCTAGTACAATTTTATCCGATATATGCTAAGTCTAGGGAGTTAGACCATAACCTACCTGTCATCCAACAATAAGCTATCAGAACAACAATGTCCAAGCCCAAATTGCTCCGAGAGATCCCGAATGACAACTAAACTATCATAAACATAAATAAAATGTTAAAATGAGTCTAACGATACCCATATTGTTACAATTCTAGCCAGGTAAAAATCCGGGTAAAAAGAGGGCCCGCAGGGCCCAAATCCTGAAACCAAAAACAAAAAGAAGCACGATGACCCCAACGATTCCAACAAGCTATGCTCCAAAATTGAGCACAATTGGCCAAGAGAAAGGCGTCAAAGCAGACCACTCATGTTGGGATTTGAAGGTAGAATTTCAAGAATAAAAATCAGAAATTGGGCAAGAATTACTTACCAAAAAGCCAAAATTTAAGCCAAGACGAAGAATCCTCCACCCCCACGAACATGCACAAGCTTAGAGGCAGCCACTACCAAAATATTTCCAAGCTTTGGAATGAGCATCAATGGTGGAATTTAGAGAGAGAACAAGAAAATTCAATGAGGAAGAAGGCTTACCAATAGGTGAAGAACTACAGAAAATCCACGAACAAACGATTCCCCAAGGTTTAGGATTGATATAGGAGAAATTTACGAGAGTATTTTAGGAGTTGCAGTTGAGAAGAGTTGAGAAAATGAGCTATAAAAACGAAAGCAATGAAATATATAGTTGCTGGAAATTGGCCAGCGCCAACATCGCTTAAGGCCTGCCACAGGCTAGCGTGATCGCGCTGCATGGGCTCCGTTGGCGCTGGAGGCCAGGCCTACAACTATTTTCTACAATTTTTGAAAACTCTAAGGGGCATTTCGGGCATAATGGGAAACCGATATTCAAAAACCAATAATGCTAATAGAGTGGAAATGACGTTCTGGACTCAACGAAATAGACAAAACTTCTATACGATGTCGTTTTGAAGAAATGTTGACCCAAGTTAACACTAACGAAAAGGAACCTAAAGGCTCGAAATGAGTCCGGCACACCCGGAACCTGAACCAACCACCTTTCCAACCCAAACTTATTATTTTGGAGTTGATGGAGTTATCGAATTTCAAATCCGACACTCCGATCATCAAAAGTCACCCAAGGTTACACTTTCAACTCCAAATGGCTTGAAAACAGAGAAAACCACATAAAACCCACGCCAGAATTTCTCTGGCCCTAAATGAAGGTCCAACTAGACCAAACTCTACGCTTCGGAGCTAACAGAACTCAGAATTTGATTCCGAGCACGTTAGCTAAGAATGTTGACTAAAGTCAATGATATTCTAAGTTTAAGTTCTAAAATAGGGAAAAGGGCAAAACAACCAAACGAACGACCAAGGCACAAAAATTCTGGTCCCAGCAAGCCATAAATGACTTGGGGCCGCTATAGAAAAGCTCTAACAGTACAATAAATACATAAACGCAAAGATGACTAGAAGGGTCATCACAACATCCACTACTAAAAAGACTTTCGTCCTCGAAAGTCAAGAAGAAGAGAGTACATGAAGGCTCGAATAATTATGAATACTGAGCACGTAACTCACTCTCGGTCTCCCAAGTAGCCTCCTCGACCGGACGATGTCTCCACTGAACCTTCATAACCGAAATCTCCCTAGATCTCAGTCTCCTAATATCTCTGTCCAGAATAGCTATCGGCTCCTTAACAAATGACAAACTCTTGTCTAACTGAATCAAATACTAATGCAACACATGAGACTCATCTGGCACGTACCGGTGCAACATTGAGACATGAAAAAATGGGTGAACGGCTGAAAACATCGGAGGCAAAGCCAACATGTAGGAAACACTACCAATCCTCTGTAGATCTCAAATGGCCTAATAAACGTGGGGCTAAGCTTACCCCGCCGACCAAATATCATCACGCTCTTCATGGGCGATACTCGAAGGAAAACCAAGTCACCAACACTGAACACCAAGGCATGAAGTCTACGATCAGTGTAGCTCTTCTGCCTACTCTGGGCTGCTCTAAGTCTATACTGAATCAAATGAGCTCGGTCCAACGAATCTCTAAGCAAATCTATACTCTGCGGTCTGTACTCTAACCCATCAAACCAACCAACCGATGATCTGTAATGCCTACCATACAATGCCTTGAAAGGTGCCATGCCGATGCTCGAATGGAAACTATTATTATAAGCAAACTCGGCCAAAGGCACAAACTGATCCCATGAACCTCCAAAGTCAAGTACGCAAGCCCGTAGCATGTCCTGCAGGACCTGAATAGTCCTTTTGGACTGGCCATCAGTCTGAGGGTGGAAAGCGGTACTAAGATGAACCTCCCTACCCAAATTTCTCGGTATAACTCTCCAAAACTGAGATATGAACTGTGTGCCGCGGTCTAAAAAGATAGAAGCTAGGACCCCGTGCAACCGAACAACCTCACGAATGTAAATTTGAGCTAACCTCTCAGCACTGTAGGAAGTCAAAATTATCAAAGAGTGTGCTGAATTAGTCAGCCTATAAATGATCACCCAAATAAAATCAAAACCCCGAGAAGTACGAGGCAAACCAACAACAAAGTCCATAGTAATACCTTCCCACTTCCACTCAGGAATGGAAAGTCACTGCATCAAACCACTCGATCTCATGTGCTTGAAATTAACCTGCTTACAGTTCAAGCACCGAGATACACACTCTTCTACGTCACGCTTCATACCACACCACCAGTAAAGCTGCCTCAAATCTCTATACATCTTCGCCGCGCTAAGATGAATGGAGTATCTAGAACAATGTGCCTCATGAAGTATCAACTGAATCAAATCACCAACCCTCAGAACACAAAGTCGTCCATCAAACCTCAGAATACCATCAGAACCCAAAGTAGCCCGGCTGGCCTCACCCCGAACTACCTGATCACGAAGGTTGCACAAACTCTGATCCTCAAACTGTCGGCTCTAAATTTGATCAACTAGAGTAGAATGGACCTCAACACTAGCAAGCACTCTGTTAGGATCTGACAAGTCGATCCCAACCAATCGTTTAGCCAAGGACTGGATGTCCAAGGCCAACATTCGCTTAGAAATTGAAAGTAAATCTAGACTACCCATACTCACCACCTTCAGACTCAAGGCATCCGCTACCACGTTTGCCTTACACGGATATTATAAAATAGTGAAATCGTAGTCCTTCAGTAGCTCAATCGATCTCCTCTGCCTCGAGTTCAGCTCCCGCTGACTCGTGATGTACTGAAGGCTACGGTGATTGGTGAATATCTCATAGTGAACTCCATATAAGTAGTACCTCCAGATCTTGAGCGCGAAGACTACAGCCGCCAACTCCAAGTCATGAGTGGGATAGTTGCGCTTGTGAACCTTCAGTTGTATCGACGCATATGCTATCACTCGACCTTGCTGCATCAACACACAACCAAGACTGACCCCTGAAGCATCACAATACACGGAGAAACTCTGACCCTCAATCGGCAAAGTCAGAACTGGAGCTGAAGTCAATAAGGCCTTAAACCTCTGAAAGCTATCCTCGCACTGATCTGACCACTGGAATGGACATCCTTCCTAGTCAGCATAGTCAAGGGTGCTGCTATGGAAGAAAATCCCTCAATGAACCATCTGTAGTACCCGACTTAAGGGTAAACCAACAAAGTTGTGAACCTCGATAGGAGTAGTAGGTCTAGGCCAATCACGAACTATAGAAATCTTACCCAGATCAACTCTAATCCCATCCTTAGACACCACGTGTCCTAGGAATGCAACTGACTCAAACCAAAACTCACATTTTGAGAACTTGGCATAAAGCCGATGATCTCTCAAAGTCTGAAGTATAGTCCTCAAATGCTGATCATGCTTATCCCTAATCCTCGAGTATATCAGAATGTCATCAATGAAGACTATCACGAACAGATCCAAGTACGGGCTTAGCACCCTATGCATTAAATCCATAAAGGTTTCTGGGGAATTACTCAACCCAAAAGACATCAACAGGAACTCATAGTGGCCATAACGTGTCCTAAATTTTGTCTTAGGTATGTCCTCCACCCTAATCCTCAACTGATGGTAGCCGGACCTCAAATCAATCTTCGAAAACACGCCTAAACTCTGAAGCTGATCAAACAAGTCATCAATCCTCGCCATCGGATACCTATTCTTCACTGTCAATTTATTCAACTGTTGATAGTCAATACACATCCGCATCGACCCATCCTTCTTCTTCACGAAGAGGACATGAGCACCCCAAGGAGACACACTCGGCCTAATGAACCCCTTAGCTAACAAATCCTGGAGCTGCTCCTTAAGCTCTCTCAACTCAGCAGAATCCATACGATAAGGAGTAATAGAAATGGGCCTGGTGATCGGCTCTAACTCAATGGTAAAATCAACATCTCTCTCAGGTGGAAGTCCTGGTAGGTCAGTAGGAAACACATCTAGGAATTTTCTAACCACAGGAATAGACTCAGAAGACGAAGGGTCAGCACTAGCATCTTGGACATATGCTAAATAAGCTAAACACCCATGGGAAATCAACTTCCTAGATTGAAGACAACAGATGATCCAAGATGGTGCATGGCTAACAGAACCCTACCAAATAACTGGGGATATACCGATCACGGCAATGGTAATGATCTTGGCATAATAATCCAAAACCGCACGGTGAGGGGATAACCAGTCCATGCCCAGTATCACATCAAAATCTAGCATATCAAGGATCATTAAATCACCCTAAGTCTCTAAATCACCGACGAATATCACAAAGGATCTCACAATCTGATCAACTACTATTGAATCTCCTACTGGGGTCAAAACAGAAACAATAACAGATAATAGCTCACTAGACAACCCCAAACAAGGCAAAAAGTCGGAAGATACATATGAACAAGTAGATCCAGGATCAAACAAAGCATAAATTGGCTGACGACATACAGAAATCATACCTGTAATCATGAAATCTAAGTCCTCTGCCTTTGGTCTCCTAGGAACCGTATAGAACTGACGAAGACCTCCACCTGCCTGACTGCCATCCCTACCACCTGATCTGCCATGTGGGGAACCACCCCTAGCCTGTCCACCGCCCCCTCTAGATGGAGGCTCAACTGCTCATAATGGCTCTGCCGGTGGAGACGCTGGCTGAACTGTACCTCTCTGAGGGCAATCTCTCGCATAGTGACCCACCACCCTACACTCATAGCAAGGCCCTGACGGCATGAAGTATAGATATAGACTAGCAGAACCTGAATGGACATCATGGCTTGATGCCCCGAAAGATGCACCCCTAAAAGACTGACCGCTCTGGCCCTGATGGTTACTTTGACCCTGCTCAAACGGAGTACCACACATAGCCTGAAGTAAAGCCTGAACAGGTCGGCTGGACTGACCCTGATGCTGCTGTGGCTGATAACCTCAGCCCCACTGGCCTGAACCTCTACCCCCTTGATGCGAACCACTGTAGCCACCTTGATGTCGGTGCCTCTTATCTCTATCCTCGGAGTTATAACGACGCATATCCTCTACTGTGTGAGCATAATCCGCAATGGCTTGAAATGATCTACCACTTGCAACCAATATCTTGGCTGGCTCTCTAAACTCTAACCTTAGTCCCCAAACAAACCTGCAAATTTTGTCTGGCTCAGTAGGAATGATCATAGCTCCAAATGGTGATAACTAATTAAAACAAGTCTCATACTCAGATACGGTCATAGACCTCTGCATAAGCCAAGTAAGCTGCTTCCTGTGACGCTCACGATCACTCTAGGGCAAGAACTTGGCCATAAAGGTCTCATAGAACTCAGACAAGGTCAAAGGAGGTGATGTAAAAGATCTGCAAGTAACATGTTCTCTACACCATAACTTCGTTGGGTCCCTCCAGTTGATAGGTAGTGTAGCCAACCCTGTGAGTCTCCAATAAGCCCAAATGGTGCAACATCTCCTCACAGGTAGTAATGAAGTCATGTGGGTCTTGAACCTGTGTACCAGCAAACCTCGGCAGTGCCAATCTCAGAAATATGCTCAAAGCTTTCTGCTCCCCATCTATCATAGTTGGGCGAGGAGCAAGAGGCTGTGCAATTGATGGGACTAGAATAGCCTTGGCACGGGGAGCCGCAGTAGCAGGTTGTGCTCCTAAACTCAAAACACCCAGGGCTTCCCCCTGAGAGGATGTCTGGGCTATCTCAGAAGGACGCTCCCCAATCATACCCAAAAGCTAAACAAGTAAACCCTGAATATCCAAAGACTGAGCTGGGGCTGAAGCTGGCACAAAAACTGATGATGCAGCTGGTACTGGAGCTTGTGGTACCTAGGCTGCCCCAGGGTCCACATATTGCTGCTCTGGAGTGAACTCTTGCTTATAGTCATGCTCGGGCTCTACCTCAACCCTAGCAGCCCTAGCTAGTGCCGCTGCTCTAGGGAATTCACGACCCCTACCTCTACCCTTGCGACCACCCTGACCCCTAGCTGGAGTCGGAGGTGCAGGGGCAGGAGGCTCTCCTCCGCGAGAAGCTGAAGATCTCGTACGAACCATCTGCGGAAGAGTGAACTAGAATAAGTGATTCCCAAAAACTTTCAAAGATACTACGCACGATATAGAAACAAGAAAAGTCCAAATCTTCCTAAGATTTCATTGTAGCCTCCCGAAGATTGAGTACGGACGTCTCCACCTCGATCCGCAGGACTCTACTAGACATTGTCTCCTATACCGATGACACTGGTGAACCTAGGGGTCTGATAAGAAGCTGTCATGACCAGATTTCTCGGTCATGACTGCACCTACAACCCCCAAATAGGCGAACCAATCCTCGTAGCCTGGAAAGGTTAGTAATGGCTACCTTCTAACAGTGTAAGAGGAAGAAAAAATAAATAAGCAGAAGCAAGGGAACAAGAAGAATAAAGTGGATAATAGGAGTAAAGAAAATACAAAGCAGAAGCTAAACCAAACCCAAAACCTAGTATAATAGCGTATAAGAGGCCGATCTACATAAAGAGTACAAAGGTCCAAAAGTAATATATACATAGCTGTCTCTGAGTAGTAATAAAATACAAAATATACAAGATAAACTAAAGTTAAGCTCTGGCTGACAAGAGCTCACCCTCAGCCCCGAGTATCACCAAAACAACACCTCACACGAGTTTTCTACGAGCTAACAGCGATGGCCCACACTAGGATCTGCACCAGAAGATGCAGTGTATAGGGTAAGAACCAAATGTGAAGCATAAGGTACCCAATAGGTATCATAGACCGACTGGGCCCATATAACATAAAAGAAGAATAACAGATGGAATAGAAGCAAGCAGTCACAAAAATCAATGAAAAGTACACAGGAACTAGCCTAGAGAGAAGACATCAGAACAACATACAAGGCTAGCAAGTAGGATATATACACACAGGCACAGGTGAAAGTAAGAAATGACGCACCTAGGATCCTTGCAACAACAGTATATACATAAAAAGTTCTAGAAATGGACGGTATATTGTTAACCTCAAGTATAAGGAAAAATGGGCGAAGAGTAAAGGTAGACATGCTCGGGAAACAGGAAACAACAATCATACTAATCACATCAATCTCAAGTCCAGAAACTAACAGCCTAGCAATATCCAACTCCACACTTGTAATAGTAACAAGGAACAATTCTGTAATAAAATAACAAGAGTCTACCTACAGTCCCTCAGCTGCCCATACAATCGAGGAACATAAAAAAGTGAAAACAAACCCTCTGGCATCCCATACTATCGGAGTGTACAATTAACAAATAGCAAACAAGGTTGGTACCTCAGACAGATGAATGATATGCTATGAAATGCCAAGATCATGCAATCTCAGTGTCAGTATGTTACCCTCTTCGGTGCCCCAAAGGTTCAATAAAGGCGGGATCCATGGAAGGACTTCTCCCAAGTACATCTACTCCGCCGTAAACCCCTATGCCCGATCAGCCTTTTGCCCGTAGCACTTGGTCTGGAGCGACAGGGTCCATGCAGGTCTACTCGTAGACCACATACTACACTATAACCTCACAATACCGTTCGGAGTACCACCGAATCTGAACTAGTCACCAATGCTTGAAATGAATGCTTGAATACTATCCAGGTCTAAATCAATGAAATAAATGCAGCAAATCCCCTCCAAGGGGGACTGGGCATCTCCGGGTCTAAAATAGTAGTAAAATAGGTCTGTCGCTCGGCTTTATCGAGTCAAAGCTCATTTCTTTATAAATAGCAGAAATAATAGAGCACCTTAGTCCACCTTAGTCCCATATAAGATACAAAAACTGAGACATCTCTCTCCTTTAACCTTTCTTACCCCAAGAAGATCCATAAAAAGGGATATCAAATTATTTCATAACACATTTTACCGAAAATGGACCCCCGAGGCCATGTAAGGGTTGGAAATCATAACTAATGGTCCCAAAGCCAAAACCATTTTAAATCGGGTAGAAAATCCTTTAAATGCATGATAAATGATATGCCAAATCACAAACACTGACCCCATGGCTCACAACCAACCTATCAGTCCTGCACAGGCTCCTCAGCTACTCTGCAATCATAACCAGCCTAGAAGGATATTTCTATGTCTGGGACTCGCGGACATTCCCAATAATCCCACCATCTATGTTCCAGAGTCAACAAGGCCTCACAGTACCACAAGGGTGATAATATCAACTACTAAGAATACTACACACAACGGTGGAAAGAAATGCAATGAATCATGGAAAAGCAATCAACGTATGTGGTACCAACCTAATAACCCAACCTAAGAATGTCAGCTAGTACAATTTTATCAGATATATACTAAGTCTAGGGAGTTAGACCGTAACCTACCTGTCGTCCGACGACAAGCTGCCCGAACAACAACGTCCAAGCCCAAATCGCTCCGAGAGATCCCAAATGACAATCAAACTATCATAAACATAAATAAAATGTTAAAATGAATCTAACGATACCCATAATGCTACAATTATAGTTGGGTTAAAATATGGGTCAAAAGCAAGCTCATGGGGCCCACAACCTGAAACCAAAAATGAGAAGAAGCACGATGACCCCAACGATGCCAAGAATCTAAACTCCAAAATTGAGCACAATTGGCCAAGAGGAATGCGCCAAAATGGCCCACTTAAGTTGGGGTTTGAAGGTAGAATTTCAAGAATAAAAATTGGAAATTGGGCAAGAATTACTTACCAAAATGTCGGAATTTAAGCCAAGACGAAGAATCCTCCACCCCCACGAACATGCACAAGCTTAGAGGCAGCCACTACCAAAATATTTCCAAGCTTTGGAATGAGCATCAATGGTGGAATTTAGAGAGAGAACAAGAAAATTCAAGGAAGAAGAAGGCTTACCAATAGACGATGAACTAAGGAAAATCTACGAACAAACGATTCCCCAATGTTTAGTATTGATATAGGAGCAATTTAGAAGAGTATTTTAGGAGCTGGAGTTGAGAAGAATTGAGAAAATGAGATGCAAAAATGAAAGCAATGAAATATATAGTTGTTGGAAATTGGCCAGCGCCATTGGCGCTCAAGGCCTGCCACAGGCTAGCGCGATCGCGCTGCTTGGGCGCCGTTGGCGCTGAAGGCCAGGCTTGCAACTATTTTCTGCAATTTTTGAAAACTCTAAGGGGCATTCCTGGCACAATCAGAAACCGATATTCAAAAACCAACAATGCTAATATAGTGGAAACGACGTTACGAACTCAACGGAATCGACGAAACTTCCATACGAGGTCATTTTGAAGAAATGTTGACCCAAGTCAACACTAACGAAAAGGAACCTAAAGGCTCGAAATGAGTCCGGCACACCCAAAACCTGAACTAACGACCTTCTCAACCCAAACTCATCATTTCGGAGCTGATGGAATCATCGGGTTTCGAATCTGACACTTCGATCATCAAAAGTCACCCAAAGTTACACTTTTAACTCCAAATGGCCTGAAAACAGAGAAAACCACACAAAACTCACACTCGAAGTTCTAAGGCCCTAATTGAAGGTTCAACTAGACCAAACTCTACGCTTTGGAGCTAACAGAACTCAGAATTTGATTCTGAGAACGTTAACTAAGAATGTTGACTAAAGTCAATGATATTCTAAGTTCAAGTTCTAAAATAGGAAAATGAGCAAAACAACCAAATGAACAACAAGGGCACCAAACTACCAGTCCTAGCAAGCCATAAATGACTTGGGGCCACTACAGAAAAGCTCTAACAGTACAATAAATGCGTAAATGCAAAGATGACTGAAAGGGTCATCACACTTGCTTGCATTCGAGGCATTTTCCACATAGCTTCTCCACATCATGTTTCATCCTTGGCCAATAGAATTTCTACATGAGGATGTCAAGTATTTTATGGATACAAAAGTGTTCCATCATGCCACCACTATGAGATTCTTTGAGGAAGAGCTCCCTTCATGAACTCGTAGGCACACACACCTTGCCATCTTTGAACAAATAACCATCAATCATTTGGAAATGTTCCACACACTTCCCTTGACAAAGTTCATCACAAACCTCCTTGTAGTCGGAGTCCTTAGAGTAGAACTCCTTTAGGCTTTCAAATTCCATCATTCTAGAAGTCAAGATGTTAACCAATACAAACCTTTTAGATAAAGCATCGACAACCACATTTTCTTTCCCTTGCTTGTAGTGGATCACATAAGGAAATATTTAAATGAACTCCAACCACTTAGCATGGTGCTTGTTCAAATTTATTTGGCTCTTTAGATGCTTCAAGGACTCATGATCCGTCCTTATCACAAACATTTTGCGCCATAGATAGTGTTTCCATTGAGCCAACACCCGCACAAGTGCATACAACTCCTTATCATATGTTGAGTAGTTCAATAAGGTCCCCTTTAGCTTTTCACTAAAGTAGGCCAAAGGCTTTCCATCTTGCATCAACACCCCACCAATGCCAACACCCGAAGCATCACACTCAATTTCAAAAGCTTTATCAAAGTGGGGAAATTGTAGTAAAGGAGAAGTGCTCAACATAGACTTTAATTCTTGAAAGGCTATCTCTTGAAAATCTCCCAAAATAAAGGGTGTGTCCTTTTTGATCAATTTTGTTAGAGGGGAAGCAATAGTGCTAAAGTATTTCACAAAGCGTCGATAGAAACTTGCCAACCCATGCAAGTTGTCCAAGATCTAATAGACTCAACCTTTTCTTCATCCACCTCTACACCATTGGAACTCACCATGAACCCCAAGAATACTACCTTCTCAACACAAAACAAACACTTTTTAAGATTTCCAAAGAGCCTCTCATGTAGTAGAACATCAAATACTTGCCTCAAATGGCCAACATGCTCTTCAATGGTTCTACAACAGACAAGTATGTCATCGAAATAAACAACTACAAACTTGTTGATGGGATTCAACACATGGCTCATTAACCTCATGAAAGTTCTAGGAGAATTTGTCAATCCAAAAGGCATAACTAGCCACTCATATAAACCAAATTTGGTTTTGAAGGCCATCTTCCATTCATCACCCTGGTTCATTTAAATTTAGTCATAACCACTTCGAAGATCAATCTTTAAAAGTAAACTTGAGCCACACAGCTCATCTAGCATTTCATCAAGTCTAAGAATAGGATGTCGATACTTCACCTTTATTTTGTTAACGGCTCCACAATCAATACACATCCTCCAAGTGCCATCCTTTTTGGGAATAAGGATAACCGTAATAGCATAAGGACTAAGACATTATTTGGCAAGTCCCCTTTCAAGGAGTTCATCAATTTACCTTTGTATCTCCTTAGTCTCCTCCAGATTGCTTCTATATGCCAGATGGTTTAGGATTTGAGATCTAGGCACAAAATCAATTTAATGCTCAATACCCCTCAAGGGTGGCAATCCATCGGGCATCTCTTTGGGAAATAAACCATCATATTCTTACAAAAGAGATGAAACTATACTAGACAAAGTTCTAGTATCTTGGTTAGCATGCATCAATAGATTCATGTTAACAAAACACACTAGAAAGCGTTCCTCATCAACACCTTTCAAACATTTACTTGGCTTAACTATCATGCACCTTTTGTTCTTTTTTTTGGCCAAGCCTTCTCCCTTTTCTTGCGCACATATGGAGCTTTCACTAACATCCTCCACTACTTTCATTTTCTCCAAGAGTTCCTTCATGGCCCGGTAATCTTCACTTACTTGGTAGGGAGTTAAGGGAGCAAGAGAGAACTTTCTACCACCTAATACAAATAAATACTTATTGGTTCTCCCTTGATGTACAACATCCCTATCAAATTTCTAAGGTCGTCCAAGCAATATATGGTATGCAAGCATAAGTACAATATCACAAAGAACTTCATCTTAATATTTAGCAATGCTAAATTTAATACTCATTTGCTTGTGGACCTTCATTTCACCGCTTTCATTGAGCCATTAGAGCTTGTAAGGACTAGGATGCTTGTTGGTAGGAAGTTGCATTCATTCCACCAAAGTGTTTCCCACAACATTATTTCAACTCCCATTATCAATGATCAAGGCAAAAATCTTTTTTAGGATCTTACATCTAGCATGAAACAAGTTTTCCTATTGATGAAGCTCCTCTTTAGTAATAGCTCCCATGATTTGCCTCACAACACAAGACAAGTTCATGTTAAAGGAAAATGGATCATCATCATCACACTCTAGAGGCACCCTTGTATTCATAAGCATAGCATAGTTTGGCCTCTCTTCTATCCTCTCATCATCATCATTCAAAGGTGTTTCATCATCATCACCTTTGGGTTCTTCACCTCCACTCTTTTCACCATAATCTTCTTCTTATTCTTTTGTATGGTACCCATCTTTGTAAGCCGTAATTGTTCTTCAGTTGGGACATTCACTAGCAATGTATCCCCTTCCTTGACATCTAAAGAATCGAATAGTAGAAGGACGAGGAAATATAGTCTTAGATTGGTTACCTTCCTTAGCCTTGTCATTCCACTTTGGCTTATCAGCCTTTGCTTGAGCAGCTTGACCACTACCCTTTGTGTGCTCACGAGTGGAAGAACGCTTCAATTTGTCATTGTTCATGTTCCATGAGGAAGTTGTAGTACCTTTGGATTTGAATGACTTCTCATCATTCGAGTCAATCTCTACCTTGGTAACATCATGATAGGCTTCCTCCAAGTTAGCATAGTGTTTGAGTCGCATTACTTTTGAGATGTCTTGCTTCAAGTTGGTGACAAACCGTATCACCATGTTCAACACCAATATATAAAGCTTAGACTTCATTCTCAATTTTTCAAACTCATCATAATACTCCTCAACACTTTTGGTACCTTGTCGAACGAGGTACACCTTCTTGAGAACTTCTTGATGATAAGTAGGTGTAACATACCTTACTTCTATAATTGCTAGAAACTCTTGCCATGTAGGAAAATCATGAACGAGATCTTGGGCCCATCTCTTACTTTGGACTCCTACCATGTAGAGCATAACCCTCAAATTGAGTAATTGCATATTTGGCTTTCATGGCATCCAAAATGTTGTTGGTGAGAAAGATCCGCTCACTTTGCAATCTCCATTCAAAGAATTCTTCTGAATCACTACTACCTTTGAAGGTTGGAAGAGTAACCTTGATGGTATTCAAACTCCGATCATGGACACCATGATCTTCTTGATGATACCCATATCTATCATCATAGTGACCACCATATCTATCACCTCAATTACCATATTGATCACCATTGCAATCATCAAACCATTCACCTTTATCTCTATTACTTTGCCATCTTGCACCTTGATTTTGACCATAACCTTTGGGTTGCACTCTAACTCTCAGTGCACCATAACCTTCTCGTCTACCATATTGAGTTCTATCATAGTTCTGGTTAGCAATCATTTCCTCATACTCTTCGTAGAGTGGGTTGTGGTAGTTATATTTGTAAGACTCTTGGTTCTGGTTATGTGGTACATGCAAGTTAGCATGTGATGCATTTTGAAGTGGAGTTTGGTTTTGGTTTTGGTTTGCTATAACAGGACATTCCTTTTGTAGGGTGTAATTTTGATGAGTGGAGCTTTGTCTAACATTGTTCGCATAGTTATACATTTGGAAAGAAGGTTGTTGGATTTGTGGGGTGGGGCTTTGGTTAATTTGGGGGTTGCATAACTCACGTGCATGCCCTGGGGTAATCATCATTGAGGAACTTGTGTTCCTATTTTCTCCCAACCCATTAGTTGTATTAGGTGAGTCCTCCCAGTTAGGACTCTCAACAATCACTATTCGATCCTCCATACAATCCATCCTTCCATCCACATCCTCTATCTTCACATTTATCTCCGCTAATTGCATGGTTATTGAGGAAACGGCCGCCTCAACATTAAAGGAACCATGTCCTTCATAGGCACTTTCAATTGCTTTCAACATCGTACCTGCAAAATTCAGCAAACAAGATTAGTAGTAAAGGTTCCTCACCCTCTTGTATGTGAACACTCAACTTACCTTCTATGCATCTTCCAAGGATTGATAGTGAACTTCCTTTTCTCAACCAAGTCACAAGTCACCTATACTTTGTGGAGGAATGGTTTCTTGTTACCCAAAAAAAGGATGACCCAAAATCCAACGGACGCAGTCAAGAAGGTTTTCAATGATTGCTTAAACGAGAAAAGCTTCACAAGTAATTGGTATGAAATAAAATGGACACAAGAGATCTAATAACAACTAAGTAGAAAAATACTTGTTGTTAATTAATCTTAAAATTTCTGTATGATAGGAGAATCAAAGAAAGGAAACAAACAATATAGAACCTGAGATTTGTTGGAGCGAATCGGTTTTGCAACTGTCCGTTTGTGCGGAGGCTTGTGCGAAATGCACAAGGGGAAGTGCCCAATGCACCTCAATTTGCACACCCCAAACCAGAATCAACGTTCCATGGGGTAAAGTGCTGGTGATATTCGCACCAAGAAAGGTTATGGTCGCACCTCACTTCACACTTGCTCTAGGTAGAACACCTGAAGATTCTGATTTGTACTCTTTTTTCAGCTTTTTGGTACTTTTTGCTCCTAGTACTTGCCTTTTTTGGTAAATTCCTTTTAGTACCAACACAAGTACCCATTTCCTTTATTTCTTCATTGTATCAAATACCTTTTAATTCACTTTCTTCATCAATTAACACTTTGAAGAACACCAAGAACACCTATGAATTTCAAATTTCCATTTCTCTAAATTTAACTCGGAATGACTCCAAATTTGAAATGTAGCCTCCCTTCGATATAGAGAACAAAGCCCAATACAAATTAGAATCAAATCACTCCAAATTGAAGAGACCCATTTTGTGTTCTTCAATTTCTTCAAATTTCAAAAATGGTGAATCCTACAAACCTTGACCAAATCATTTCAAATTTGACATTCAAGCTCCTTATAACTAGGAGATCAAAGCCCAGTAGGTTTGAAGTCTCAAATCAACCCAGATCTTGAACTTGTTCTTCAAGCTTCTTCATCCAACAATGGTGAATTCATCAATTTAACTCCAAAGAAGCTCAAATCTCAGATCTAGACTCGATTGATACTAGAGAACATGATTCTAGTATCAGATTTTCAAACAAAGCACTAGATCAACAATTTTTTTATTTTTGCAAAATTTTCTAAAAACATTTTTCTTCTAGTTTTTTTTTTTAATTTTTCAGATTTATGAATCTAGGATTAAGAATTGTGGGAAAAACTCTTTAGCCTAAGCTCTGATACCAAATAATAAAATTTTAATTAGAGAGACTAATCAAAGTCCAAATGCAAAAATTAAATAAACAAAAGATATGTGCATTAAAGCTAATTAATCAAGTTTATGGGAAACAAAGGAATTTATACCCTCACTACCCAGTTGATCGTAATTAACAAACAATAATCTTTCAATCAAATAAAGAGATAAACAAATGAATCCACAAATGGATGACTCTATGATTAATCAAGCAAACAAGTTAACAAGCAATCAAAGGACTCCAACCTTAATCACTATACTAAACTATCAGGAATTCACCCAATTGTACTATTAGGAATCCACCCAATAGATTTCTATACTAGATTAACTAATTGGAAAACCCACCCAATGTCTACAAGCTAACAATAACAACTAGAAACTTTCAAAGAAATTCAATATTCATCAAAATCTAAGGAATGAAAATGAGCAAGGCTCTATTTATAGTGTTTTCCTTGTACAATAAAAGGCCCAAAAGTGACCTAAGAAGACTCTAAATTCGGCCCATGACGGGTCTTGGTGCAAAGTTGAGATGCTGGCCGCACCTCCCAAAGTGCCCAATGCACATGATGTGCGAAATGCCTATGCAAAATGCACTAGTGGTTGTGCATGTCGCACCACTGGTTGCACAACTAGGCAGAATAGTTGGCAGCCTCTTCTTTCTATGCGATTATCCATAAGTTATAGATCCTTGATCGGCAGTCCTCAATGGTCTCCAAAGCCTCTTTCTTCATGAATATAGCTTGTAAGGCTTGGAGATCTTTAGCTTGGCTCTTAGTGAATGGCCTCATAGGGGCTGTGCTGGGCAATATCGTATCACTTCCTGATTTACTTTCTTTGTTGTTTTTGTTTTGTTTTATAAGTTGAACATTTGTGCATGCCCAGTACACAGAGTCAAAGCAATCCCCTGATTCCACTTGATATTGAACTTTAACAAACTCTGAGAAACATGGTGCAGGACAGGGTTGTCCAGACACCAAAATAGGCCACAGCTCAGATGTTGGCTGAATAACAATAAAGAATACATGAAGCACAAGAAGCACAAGGTGCACATGATGCTCAGAATGCTTAGGCTGCCCAAAATAAGCTAATCAGAATGCCACAGCTGAGCAAGGAAGGCAAGAGGCTGCTGATGTGCCGCCATTTTACGGCACTTTCGACTCCTTTAAACTAAGAACAATCGTACGTTTTCAAGCAACCATTGTCGTTTTTGATGTTTTTATGTTGTATTTTTAGGAAATGGAGACAAACATGGAAACGGAAGGGAATACGCGAAAAAAAACATTCTGGATAAGAGTGACGGTTCAGGCGACGGTCCGTCAAGGGTGTGACGGTCCGTCACCCAAACCGTCACACCAAGGCAGCACCACTGCCTAGTGGTGATGGTTCAGGTGACGGTCCGTCAAGCCAGTGACGGTCCGTCAGCCTGGCCGTCACACCTGGGCAGTCCGCTACGCGGAATCCGGACGTTTTTGAGATTTGTTTCCTAGACTCCTATAAATACCCTATGTTAGGTTTATTTTATTTACCAAGCTTTTTACATACATTACCCAATAATTTTAGGAGTTTAAGTCGAGTTTTGAGAGAGGAAAACACGCAATACACGTTTTCTTCCTCCTCAATCTTGTTCTTGAATCGTTCTTGGGATCTTGTTTTTCTTGTTCTTGGAATAATTGAATATTGTTGTCACTACATTGTAAGGATCTCTTTTCTTTATTATGAATATGACTTTCTTCTATTCTTCTACAAGCATGATTAACTAAACCTTGTGGGAGCCATGGCTAAAGTAGCGATATAGATTCCGGGTAGCGACGGGTTCAATATATGTGTTGTCACGTTGTTAATCATTCATTATTTAATGTTTTCTAGTGGTTGCAAACATTAGAACATGCCTAGGTTTAATTTGCTTGAGTAAAGAGATTAAAACCGGGAAACTTGACTAACGACGAGGATTCGAGACTACCAACTCTCGTCTTATGATTAATGCTGTAACTAGATTAATCTACTTGATGTTTAGGATTGAAATCTAAAATCACACCTTTTCAAGTTCGAGAGAATTGAAAAGTAAATTCGTCTATTTGGTTGAGAAACGTTTAGACGATACCATTAATTCAATCACATCGTGACACGCATATAGAAAGAACCTGATTAAGCTTAGGATCGACATCGTTACCAATGCCATGGTAAACACTTCCCTAGTTCATTCTCCTACTGATTATTCTCATAAATTATTAATTGTTTTTGTTCTGTTTTGATCACCCAAAATCCCCCTTTATTTACCGGAAACTATTGACCATTAGTCAACTAATTCACTAAAGACTTAACTTTCACCATATTCACTGTGGGATCGACCCCAACCTTTGTTGGGTTCTATATTTGACAATGATCGCTTACGCTTCTTAATTGGAGTGGTACTTTGAGCGTTATCAAATTTTGGCGCCGTTGCCGGGGACTACGGTTGTTTATTAAGTCTGGTGTGCTTATTTGACTCTTAGTCATACTTTCCTGCTTTTACGTTTATTTGTTGTTTTTGTTTTGCCAGGGTACAGAGTTGTGCATGTCAAGTACCCGGCGCTCGAGTGAATCAACATTACCTTACGACCCCGAGCTTGCTAGAACGTTAAGGCGGAATATGGCCGCACAATTAGAGGCAGCAAGGCTCGCTGCAGAACTGCAGGCCCAACAAAATCTGAATGCTGGTGGTCTGCAGGATGATGTTATGCTGAATGATGAGGATATCGATTTGGATGGAGTTGGGGCTACGGGCGCCATTGTTCTTCCTCCGCTAGCGCCCGAAGCCAAGTTCAACATTACTAGCATGATGATACAGCTGTTGAACTTAAGAGGAGTATTCCGTGACGTTGCTGGTGACAATCCAAACCGTCACTTGATGAACTTCGTGGGCATCTGCAAGTCATTCAAACTGCCGGGCGTATGTCAGACAGCGATCAGGCTCAGGTTGTTTCCGTTGTCTCTGACTGATGAGGCAGGACTATGGTTGACAGAACTGACCCCCGACTCTATCGCAACTTGGGGAGAGTTGAAAGGAGCTTTCCTAGAAAGGTTTTTTCCTCCCTCGAGGATGATACAGTTGAGGGATGAGATTAGCAATTTCAGGCAGCAACCGCACAAAGCATTGCACGAGACTTGGCTGCGATTCAAGAAGAAGCTGACACAATGCCCTAACCATCAATTGAACGACGAGTTTCTGATGCAGACATTCTACAGGGCACTAAATTTAGCTACCAAGCTGACGTTGGAAAACGCAGCAGGTGGATCGTGTATGGGTCGCACTTTTGCCGATGCCACAGCTATTTTGGACAGGCTCACCAAAACCAACAGGGCCTGGCATACACGTGATACAGAGGTAGCAGCCAGCACTTATGCAGTTGGTATGCCAGCTGAGCAGCGCAGAAAAGAGGAGGAGCGCGACCAAGACATGGCGCATCTGAAAACGCAGTTGGACCTCCTGACAAAGCACTTGTTTTCAGGAGGTATGGAGAAGGTAAAAGCCATTGGTTCCCAAGGTAGGACAGCAGAGTTGGAAACTGAAGAGGAGGCGAATTATTTGGAGGGTTTCCAGGACAATGGCCAGGGAAACCAAGGTCGGAACTATCAAAAGGACAACTACTATGATAGAGGCGGCTACAGAGATCGCGACCAAGGAAACTGGAGGAATAACACTGATAGAGGTGGGTTGTATGTACCACCTGGTAATCTGGACAAAGCTAGCAACGAGGCAGGGACGTCCAAACTCGAGAACATGATGGCTAAGATGCTGCTAAAGGTGGAATCGACTGACTCTGGGGTAAAGGCAATGAGGACTGAGTTATCAACATTGAGTCAGGTAGTGGAGTCACATTCCACCGTGATCAAGCAATTAGAGCAGCAAGTGGGTCACATCTCGGCATCTCTAAACCCAAGGAAGACAGGTACCTTGCCGAGCGACACTATTCATCCGAGGAATAACGCGAGTTGTATGGCGATCACGATGAGAAGTGGTAAAACGTTACCGGAATCATATCCGGTAATTCAGACTCAAGGTGATGTTGCGGATGATGAAGAGGCGGTAGAGGAGAAAACTCAAAAGCCCGCGGAGAAAAGCAAGGACGCTGAAAAGCTTCCAACTATGATGCCTCGACCACCACCTCCTTTCCCACAACGCCTGAAGAAGAAAGCGGAAGATGGTAAGTTCCTGAATTTCCTGACCATGCTCAAGCAAATATCAATAAACATCCCATTGGTGGAAGCGCTTGAACAAATGCCCGATTATGCCAAGTTCATGAAGGACTTGATTACAAAGAAGAGGTCGGTAAGTTTTGAACCGAAAGATAACCTTCACTACTGCAGCGCTATTTCTTCAAGATCATTAGTGGAAAAGAAGGAAGACCCAGGCGCGTTTACTGTTCCCTGCACCATTGGGAAGCTCAACTTTGGGAAAGCCCTATGTGATCTTGGTGCTAGCATCAACTTGATGCCGCTAGCGGTCTACAAACAATTGGGTTTGGGAGCTCCTAAACCAACGTCCATGAGAGTGATGATGGCTGACCGTTTGGTAAAGCAACCCGTGGGAATATTGTCTGATGTGCTAGTAAAGATAGGTAAGCTTATCTTCCCAGCTGACTTTGTGATCTTGGATTGCGAAGTGGATTTCAAAGTTCCCATAATCTTGGGACGACCATTGCTAGCCACGGCAAGAGCATTGGTTGACATGGAAAGAAACGAACTGACCTTCAGGCTAAACAATGAAGTTGTCAAGTTCGATGTGTCTAAATTGATGAAGCAACCAAGTGACATGAGGGTGGTCGCGGTCGTCAATGTTATTGAGGAAGTCCCTGCGGATGTATATCTGGAGGAGAAGCAGGTAAAGGAAAGCGGTGAAAGATCAAGAAAATGAAAACACCGCAAGAGAATCTACAAAGAAAGAGCGACGAAGTTGTCACGGCGAGCGGTGGAGCCAATGAAAGAAGAAGCCGTAACGCAACATGAGGTTGTCGCGTGCACACACTCCATCGAGTTCTCCGGTTTTGGAAACCCTGGCGGTCTCCAACATCATTCCAGAATCTGAGTCATATCGACTTCACAGGTATTCCTTTCTCTCACAATTTTTAGCTTTCATATGGATGCATTGGGGACAATGCATGAGTCTAAGTTGAGGGTGTGGGGAAACATGTGAGTCACCACCGAGGGTTTTTGTTGCCGTGTTTCTTTTCCCTCCGGTGTGCTATCTAGTAGAACCGGCATGTTTAGGTTGTTATTTTTAAAATTTTTTAGTGTCTATAGTGACGAGCATGGTGTTTTCTTGACTAAAACAAGGCCCCTTTAAAAATTTTCTGGTTTTGTACTTATGTTGAAACGATTGACTGTCTGGATCCTTGAATGTCATTGTGTGATTATGATTAGAATGAGTATGCTTAAGCCGAGCGGTTGTTTGATAGTTGGTAGCGATATAGTTTCTTGGTGCCAAGAGTGTGTGAGATTATTGTTATAAATTCTTACTCTATGCATGCATCTAGAACTTGCCCGGTCTATTTTGTTAAGTTCGAAGTTTGGTTGCTTAGGAAAGGATCACAGGCCCTTTTTGTATGCAGTCCACTTAACCTAAAAGACCGTCCAAATATAAATAATCCCTTTGATCCCTGTTTGAGCCATAATTGATCTTATTCTTTCAATAACCTGTCACCGTTCCTGTTTAACTTTGAAACCGTATTTTGGCCCTGGTCCTTCCTTGGACATCGTGCACCTCAACTCAGGCAATCAGCCTAAATTGAGGGTGGCTACTATAGAGGTAAACCCTGTTTTGGCCCTGGTCCTCCCTTGGACATTGTGCACCTCAACGCAGGCAATCAGCCTAAGTTGAGGGTGGCTACTATAGAGGTGAATGATAAGAAAAAAAGGATGGAGAAGATTGGTTGTGAATAGAATGAAAATTCGGGTGTGTGCCTAAGAAAAGAAAAGAAAAATAAAAAGAGATGAAAAAGATCGAAAAAGTAATAAAAAGAATTGTCAAGATAAAGAGGTCGCACATGTAGCTAGAGAGAAGGAAATAAAAAGGTGAATAAGGATGGACAAAGTAAAGTTATGTGGTAATAAGACGTCGGTGGTTCCAAGGAGGGCTTAGTCACTAACCCCTAAATGTATCCTACCTGCACCTGAAACCTCATTACAAGCCTAAACAAGTCCTGTAGTGATCTTGAGCGGCTTTCTGAAGAACTGAAATAGAATAGTAAGGGCAAGCCTATGGTATCGCATGTGCATTGTTTGAAATCGTTTATGAGTGTGAGCGCTTACCTAGTCCCAAATCTTGTGTGTGGGATTTCTTTGTGGTGAGGGCATCAAGATTTCTGTATTGCCTATCAATTGTTAGGATAGCTGCGCGTGTGTATGCATAATATTCTATCATATCGGAATGACATGTTTGGATCCTTGCAAGTTAGTGTTTCATACATTTGTGTTCTACGAGGGAGCTTGATTTAATGAACTAATGAATGACCATGAGTTGCTAAAGACACGAGTTTGTTT